>JAODGA020044850.1:0-11581 GCA_027574885.2 Drusilla canaliculata | reverse complement strand
AATTATAAAAATAAATATGCATTTATTATCGGATTTCTTGGAAATAACTACGATGTTATTTGTAATGCACAAACTGTAACAAACTGATGACATTTGTTGTTTGACGTTATATTGTTTAAGCCACCCTAGTTTTTATTCAAAAATAACAAACCGAACACGAAATATTCATATCGCACTCGTTGCCAAGCAACTTGCATAACAACTGGTGCGAAATGAAATTTAGTAAAAAATGTAGCTTCTTATGATTCAATGTGAAGAACAAAAAATTGTTAATGAGCTTATCCTATGAAAAACCAATATGCCACGTGCTTTTACATCACAAATTTTAAATCAAAGAGAAATATGTAATGATTAATAAAGCCTGTCAAAATATATCAATATGTACCCTTTATTGGTATCAAAAATCAATTAACTGAAAACGTTCCCCCTTATATGCCCTCAGCATAGAATTACAGCAAACTTTATTTGCGTACGCTCCAAACATTAATTAGTAAATATAATGACAAATTCTACGTTATTGTTGCAAAGTGTCGCCGATCATTAATAATGATCGTCGTTCTCAGAGGCCGCGTAAAAGCGCTGATATTATTCACTGCCGAGACCCTTCATTTCTTCATCTTTTGTACGCGCATGTAGCGCAGCAAGAACGCGCTCCCCATTAAATGCGCGCAGCCCTTACAAAACACCTTCAAGCGTCGTGATAAATTACATCCCGACATGTACGATTACCACTGTTACGAGTTGACGAGAATGACGAACAGGACTTATACTTGCGCCCGCGATGCTGACGCCGATTTTTCCCTTTGGCAGCAGGAAGAGAAAGGAAAAAACGCTTGCACACACACAACTACAAAAAAGAATGAATTGCTTCGAAGCGCCGTTGACATACGGATGAGAAATCCGCTTATAAATGGCTGCCGTGGCCGGCACTATAATGTAGTAAATCTGTGATTTATGTGTCAGCACGTACGACCGCATTACGCCTCGCAGAGACAAGTTCATACAGTCGGCGCAGTCTGGATTATATCTAGGCGCAATCATATTTTGGATGGATCTGTGCGCAGAGAGAGTTTGGCTAACATAAACGTGCCAATTTGTCATAGAAAATGTGCGTTTATTTTATGGTGTTTGTTTTAACGCCTTTCTAATGGCGAGCTGCTTAAAGATGATCATATCCAGCTTAGTTATATGATGTTTTCGAATAAACATGACTTTGTCTATGAACCAAGCTAGGTAAGAAAGTAGCCTCGTCTTTATTATCGTCTCGGCAACTGTACACTGCAATTTCTCTAAATTGGTAGCTGCTGCTTTCAGACGACGATATTTTCTAGTTTCTACTGTGGAGTTCGTAACTGCGCGAGTTTAAATTACTGCAAATTCTTTTGCTGCTTTGTTTCATTGGCTGTGCGGCGCGATAGGTAAGATAGATAAGTCAACGGACTAATTTCGTTTTGTTGTTATTTATACGGGCAGTTGTAACGAAGACAAATGAGGGTTTGCGTTGCACATGTGCGCAATTGCTATGGTTCACAGTTGCTGAAAATTGCGTAATTGACATAATTATTTGTTTGGTTCTGTATTTAACAGGGTTAGCTAAAAGATCAAATATCAATCATAAACCTTTTGTCTATTATAATGTTATAACTTATAACAACAAATGGCTTAATTTTGTGTAATCTGACTTAATTTAAAATTGAGTATACATACAAATTGTACCCATAAATGTCTGAAAGTAATTAAAGTAATTTAAATTAATGGGAGGTTATTGACCTCAACAATAAACCTAATAGTTCTAAATTATCCTAGCCCAAATAACTTAAAACTGCTCAACTTTGTCAAGTTTGATCTAATTTTAGATTGACATACATTATAATTTAACTCATAAGTGATTGGAAGTTATTGAAGTTAATTTGAGGTCAATGACTTTAATAGTAGTTAAACTGTAAATTCTAACCTAATCTAGGTAACTGAACAAAGTTCTACTATATCAAAACTGATCAAGTTTAAAGTTGAGATTAGGTACAAATTATACTCATAAGTTATTGAAAGTTATTGAAAGGAATTTGAGGTTGCTGACCCTAGGAATAAAACTATAATTCAAATATAATTTAAAAAAATAAATATTTTTAATGATTGGTTTGCTTTGGTAACCCTGTAAACATCAATATAGTAACGCCTCTGTGTTGTTTGGTTTGACCAAGCATGACGCACGCTTACAACACTTAAGTCAGGTCAAGTCCATTCACATTCCGTGTGCAATTGTCACTTAATAGCACGCCGTAACACGAATCGCACGCGACATTACAGCGAAATTGTCACCATTGCCTGGGACAATGGCCAACCAAAGAAGAATGACACGGAATGACGCTGATTGAATGCCCACCAATTAGCATGCAGATTGTTGGCGCACTAACCGAACGTTTTATATTGTTTCAGGTAACTATATGCTGATTTCCCAACCGTGGCGCGGCCTACGCGACAAGTCAATTCGTCGACCGACGCACGGGAGCAGATATAGACGTGTAAGTCATCGCTGCGGCAATTTGCATGCGAAGCCTATCTCTTCGCATGGAAATCGCGGGCGAAACAATGGCCACTCGTCGCGCCTCTGTCCCACGACTGCTCTTTTCGAACCCGTTCGTCTCGAATCGATTTGTGCTCGTCTATGTTCACGCGCTCACACGCGTGCGTATATGTATGTGTAGGTATGTTTGTCGATGTGGGGCTTCGCAGAGGTAATTTCGATCTAATGTGTGTTATTTAAATAATGGATACGCCACGAATTTGTTCCCTTCATTACAATTTCAAATCAAGCCGCGCTGGCTGCATTAATGAGATGTACCTGCACGTGGTGTTTGAGCTTTGTGCGCGCGTTTCGGTAACGTGTAACTTTTGCCGCGTGTGTTATGCGTTTTCGGGGCATCGTGAAGATATTCCGGCGCTCGCAATTTGCTGACAGAACCGCTGTTTATCGTGATTGCTGTAATTTGACTTAATTCTATTGCGTCAGTAGATGGCATTTACGTTGGTAATGAATTACTGCCTTGGTGATTTGCCTAATATGAAACCAAGTATGCATCTATTAACCATAGATCATCATTCATTGGTTGCGTGGTTTTCTTCCAGACTTGAACATATATATTTTTTTTTGGTAGCTTAGGGTAAAGAAGATTTCTTTAACGACAGCCAGCTGTTCTTTTAAGTTTGAACATAGGCGAAGTTGCATGTTTATATTAAATTAGAAAATGTTACATCCAAAAAAGTAGACGAAACTTAATTATAGTTATATATTATTAGAATAGCTTAATCTATACTAGGCTAGCCGTTTCGTCAAACTTTGTACTACCGGGATATATTTTAGCAACAATTATCCTATTCCTATTGAAGACATTAAAATAAAATAAATAAACATAAAAATATATCTATCTGTCTTTGACTTATACTAAGTCTTAAGGACACACCTAAAATTCTCTCCCCAACAAATACAAATTAAATAAAGAAATAATAAATATTAAATGTGCAGCCGTTTGTGAGTTATAAATGTTGTTACAAACTCCACATTTAAAAAATATATTTTAATATACGATATTCTTTTTGGACTAATAAGTATGCAACATAAAAAGAATTATAAATATGGGTCTAGTTGTTCTGGAGTTATAAATATTTTTACATACCCTTATTTTACATACCCTTACATACACTTTCTTTTATATTTTTAGATTGTGTTAGGTTATTAGTCTGGGCTAACTTATTTTAAATGAACTAAACTAGAGTTTATATAAGGTGAATTGTGTATATTTTAATTATGTATATTCAATAATTAGTTAGACCAAATTACGTTAATAACTTGTATAAATTTTATGAGGTTAGTAGCATTTTCCACAACTAAACAAACATCTAACATATGTAGATGGCGCTGTTTAGATTAAATCTTTCCGTAAAGATAATTAAAAATCTATTTCCAAAGTACCACTAAGCCTGCTAAGAAGCTGGTTTAATTGGGTGTAATTAAATAGCAATTTCGTAATCGTGTTATTCTATATTCCTGGCACCTCTCCGGGTGGGGGAAGTTGGCCGCGCGCGTTTAGCCGAAAACTCGTTTCGACTTATTGTCGCGCACCGCGAAACGGCGCACGCGCTTCCGTTGCGTACGAACGCGTCGGCGGAAATTGAAAATTAACGACGAGCAATTAAATTTTAATTATAACACGCGAAATATTCAAACGCCAAACGCAGGCCAAAATGGCCGCTGCGTTTTTACGACGCCGACGCTTCGTTCTGTTTGCCATATTTGCTCAACAGCGTAAGATAATCGTTTGTAACTCGCTTATTTTGTTGTCTTCCTACGCGTAGAAAATCCATTGTTTTTGCAGCGTTCGGAACAAATAATGCTATAATTTTTCTATTAGCCCACCGGATGATTTGATTTAGGTGCGGCGCGCGTCTTCTTTAATTTGAAAACTTAAGGTGCGCAATTATTCACTTTCTCTGCGGTGCGCTGGAGAGCACACAGCTCGGCCAGCAAGCACATATCTAGACATTAATCACGACGGCGCCAGCGGCGCGGCGTGAGCGTTCGCCTCCAACTCGCCCCGGCGAGCGAAATAAATTTTATTATTGGCTTATACAGCGTCTGCTGTGGCAGCGGGCGGCGGTGGTTGAAGCGCTGGCTGTTTAGGTGCAGACCTGGGTGTAGTCTAGTGGTAGTTAAAAAGCGCGGCGGCTTGAAGGGCGCAAGAAGTGCGGTGTACGAGAGTAATGCCCGTCATTCGTCATATTTATTACTTCTTTATGATCTTTACTTGAGGATTATATTAAAAGTGTATTAAGTATTTTGGGAGGGTTGAAAGAGGTCAAAGGTCGAAAATATTTATGTAACTAACATGATTATTTTCAAAGTAAACAACTGTAGTTAATAGTATATTATATGACGAGCTTGATAAGTGATGTGTATCACACGAAGAAGACGCTGCCACACGAGGCCGAAAGCCGAGTTGTGGATGCTTGCTGAGTGTGAAAAACTTATCAACGAGTTTACGTACGCTACTTTTCCCACGACGATATGCAAAATTGCATTTGAATTGCGTGATGATGGAAATTTTCATCATAATAAAAAACAGCTAATTTTGCGTTTTCAGCGTACTTCGATGCACGCATACACTGCGCGTGCGTCAAACTACGCGTGCGGCAAACACACACTTGCAGGGTATAGCACGCCTTGCACGGAGGTGATCGATATCCCATATAGTAACAAGTGTTGATATAAAGCTAATAGCGTAACTGTTGAACGATATTGGCAGGTTTTCGTGCAGGGAAATATTATTTTTACAAATTTTATATTGACCTTAAGACTAAATAAATGTGAAATGTCAAACTCTATACTAACCCAACTTAACCCTAAAGGTTAGATAAATTAGAATGAATAGGTTAGGTTAAGATTGAGTAGAATAGATTAGAATAGGATATTAAAAGGACAGTCCACTTTATTATTAAACGTATTCTATCTTAACCTAAACTTGTCTTAATAAGCTTGAGCTGTTTACGCTGTCTTATTCTATCAACCGGAATCTAAGCCTTGCTAAGTTGACTTCATGCATTTATTTTTATTAACCTTAATCTATTCACACTAAGTTAATCTAAGCTGATCTATTCTTCCTAACTTATACCAACTAAATTTATACATACTAACCTAACTTAACTTAATCTACCCTGCTTCACCTAACATAATCTTATCAATCTTTTTTAACATATTAACTACAACCTAGCTTAATCCATTTTAACCCAATATATTCATCCTAACCTAATGAAAGATTATTTCTTTCTAAACTTATACTAACTTAATGTATTTATCCTAATCTAACCTGATTTAGTTTACTCATTTTAACCTAATCTTATCAATCTCTCCCACGATATTAAATCAACCTACATCTATCTATTCTAACTTTATCTAACCAAACTAATCTGTCTACTTTTACAAAATTCAATCTACTTAACTCAATTGTACTTAACCCAACTCAATCATAATTAACTAAAGAAGCTATATCCGATCAATATTTACCTTTACAAGTTTTACTTCTTAATTTAATAAAATTCAATCTAGTTTAATGCATTTAACTGCAACTCAACCCTAATTGAACTTATTTATCCTTAATTGAACATTTGCACTTCAGGCTCATTTAGTTCTACCTATTCAAACATAAAATAAATTAATTTCAATTAGGTATACGTGATTTTTTTAATACGATATTTGTTTATAAGTTAAAATGTCATATATTTAAAAAATACCATCTTTTGTATAAAAATCTTGTTAACTATAATATTCTGGTATATAATATTATTTTTGAATGGAAATAACCTAACTTAACCTAATTTAACTTAACCTAACCTAACCAAGACAAACTTGACATAAATTAAATTAACTTAACTCAAAATAATATTACCACTAGAATGAGCTTGTTTATGCTTGTTTGCGATTGGATAAAGCCAAAATCGAAGAGACCTACTGGTGCAAACGAGATTTCAAATGGAAACAATTCCGATTGGAAAGAGATTGTCGTGCGGTGGACGTGCTTGTGTGCCCTTAGTCTGCGCAGGAATGTGAAATTTGCGCACGACGCGATTCCGGTGCTAATCGAAACCGCGTAACCAGATTCGCCCGGTGCGCACACGCCAAACGAGTGCGACGCGGGCACCGTATCGAAATTACAATTAAACACAATTTCGGTACCGCCGAACCGATTTCACACCTCATAGGTATTGGGCCCACTCCCGCCGCGCACCAATTACAAAGACATGCAGCCTGTACGCGCACAACAGTGCGACACTTTAACACTGTGAATGTGTGCGCTGCAGGACGCAATTCAGGGGAATGAAGAGAAACATCGTGGCGAATCAAACGCGCTGCTGATCACCGGAGATCACTTCATAGGATTCCCAGTTCGATGCCGGTGCGGTGTGTGTGCGGCGACGCTTGTTTCGTGCAATTGATTTTCTCGTTTCCTTTGAGTGCGCCTTTTTTCGTGCTTCGACGGGTATTTCGCTGCCGCCTCTCTTGTTCGACGGCCAGCCGCCGCCGTGTGCCGTGCGACGTGTCTACACTTTTTTCGAATTAAATTTTAATTACGCGCTGTGCGGGGGCATTGTTTCACGCGCAACGCCCGAAGCGCACGAAGACGCATAATCCTTCTGATTAATTATATTACATTATTCGCGTTTACTCAGGAATTCTATTTCGACTGGAATTGTGTTTTATTTCATTTAGACATTTGTTTTGGTTGTGTCTCGATAGGTTGATTAATACTGTGGAGTAAATTTTAGAGATTTATTTGTAAATCAATACTTAAAAATTCGGATATTAAATGCAAAATATAGGTAACCAATATTGCAGTTTAAACATAACTAGACATAAACACAAATATGAGTATATTGATGTTCTATGTTTGCATCAAAACCAAAATTGTTATTATTTAAAGCAAAACAAGAAATCGAATCTGAATAATATATAATCATTTTATTTAGAAATAGTTAGGCTTAATAAAAGAGGCGCTGTATATATTTAAACTTAAGCTTGTTATTTGCGGATAAAGATTTTGAATTAAAATGAAAATCAATGAAAACCCAAAACATATAACAATGCGGCTGTTTTGTTAAATGTTGATTATTTCCTCGTTGCTTACATTCGCAACACGCGTTTTGGTGATTACAGTAAGCTGATTATAATGCGGGAATGCTTTCAAAATGATGATAACTGTATTGATTGCTGGACAACTTTATTTAATGCTTAACGAGATTGTAGTAAAACTGAATAAATCGCTTTTTGTAATCCATTTAGAGATTTATTGCTTACATTTTATAAAATATTTGAATTTATATTTTAGTTAATTATTTACGGTTTTATATTGAAAAGAGTAGCCTAGAATGGACCATTTCTACGTTTCTTCATTTTATGCGAATATGTAGATATTTTTGACGGAAACTATAATAAGACATAAAAAGTACAAGTATTGCCTGCATGTTAGTATATTTATTAACATTGAAAATATAATTTCAAATATAAAAAGAGACATTAAAAAAATTGTGTGATTAGTCCCATCAAGGCTACCTGTCTCCCAGGTTGGACTACCTTTAAATAGTTATATTTTCTAATATTTTGGCTCACTTCAGCACATTTTCTGTGCAACCAAATGTGACTTTTGATACCGAGAATTATGTCTGCTTTGGTTTCTTTATTATGGTTCTTCTAAATCAATGATTTTGGCAGTGGATTCAGGCCTGGAAGAGGTAACACTTCATAGTAAATTTTTTTAATGTTTTTTTGATTGTTTTTGTTAACATACATCAAAAATAGTGTTATTGCTTTTAATGTCACTTTGATATTGGCTTAGACTCAGTACTTTGTACATATCTATGTGCAGTTCAATTTAAGCTATCACCACGTGGTCCAAACTAAGCAACTCTAACCTAATTTAGTTTATGTCATACATTAATTTGTATGGAACTAGTAGCAATAATATAATTTTACACAACTATAAAAGAATAATAAAAAAGAATAAAATAAAAATTAGAGATTACTTACTTTTTTACTCTCTTAATATGATATGAAAAAAACGTAAATTTTCACAACAACTTGCTTGTAAATACAAAATTGCCATTTTCTGTTTTGTTACCCTCAAGAGCCACCTGATTTCACAATATCATGTTCTTCAAAAAACTACGCAACTACGTAAGTTGCTTATATTAAGAATTCATTACTTTACAGTTTTTCAATTTACTATGATGGTTCATTCAAAGCAACGGTCTAACTTTGGCTATTTTTCTCTATTATATACTAAAAATATAACTATACATTTTTTAACATATTACGAAATTGCATATCTTAAAGAAAGGGTTTTTTAACTATTCCATAATCTAAAATGTCAAGAAGGTTTATAATGAATCCAGTTATGCAAATAAATACTCGACGAATGCAAGATAAAGACAATTAGCTCATTCTAATTATAATTACGCTGCGCAACATTCGCAATGGTTACCTGCAATTGTGCCACCGCCTGCGCAACATCTAAGGTAACTTTTTGCGTTCGTTTCGGCGTAAAACGCATGAAAAGCCAACACACCACGTCGCTTCACCGCGCCGGCACGTTTTATTGCGAAATGTACAAGAATGGTAGTGGCAAACTTTTCGAATAGCTCCCGACGTTCCTGTGAATTTAACTGGATCGCCGTTTTCGGCGTTATTCCGGTTTTATATCCACCACGCGCGGTGCCAAGTATTGTGAAACTCCATACTTTTGGGCGGGTATTTTCGTAACTAGTTTCGACGATTCTCATAAAAGTTATCGTGTCATAATTGCCACAACGAGCTTATTGTAATAATCGTAATATGCGCGGCTTTTTAGTTATTAAATTTTGCACTAAGGGTTTTAACTACAGGTTTTTGTTTCGATAACAAATTGGCAAATAAAAACAAACAAATATTGCTGCATAATTTATTTAATTTTTAGTTTTTTTAACTATAATAGACTAAGCTATGCTAGGTTAGGTTACGCTAGATTAGATTAGGTTAGATCAGGATAGAATTATCTAGGTTAGATTTAGTTATGTTAGGTTAAATTATATCAGTTTATACTAAGTAACTCATGTAGACATTTATAAGACAGACATTAAGAAGACATTTATAAGATTTGCGTGTTGCCATCTCTTGTTGAAGGTTAAACATTTTAGTGGGTCAGATTAGTTTGTTTTGCTACTTGTTATATCTCTCGACTTTTTACGATTTCTTACTTTATCATTTATCAAGCTAAGTTAAGTTTAATTATGCTGTTCAAGTCGATATAAAAACCATATTGCTGATTGTTTTAATATGTAAATAACTTGGCAATAAAAAGCAATGAAGAAAACAAAAAAATGTGAATTTCCTGTCTGGCTGGCTGTTATAGATTTTTGAGTGCGGTTTGCGTTTTATTGTGTGGCATTGTTTGTAGTTTTATTTAACGTGACAGCGGAGGATGTTACAAGCCGCTGAAATATCGCCCGTTGTCGGTGCGAACGGACGCGGCCAACAAAAGTGACGGCAATGCGATATTTTCCATTCGGCCGAAACGCGCCCGCTCCAACCCTCGGCCGGCATCGCAGATGAAAACGCAGATACCATCCATTAAATTACATTTATCGAAAACGCTTGCCTTGCCAACCCGACGAATATGTCATTTATGCGCGCGTCCGTCCAGCGTCACACACTCTGACTCGTCTCGCCGCGGACAAATAACACGTTTGATTTCCGAATAATAAAACATGACAGGGCGTGTAGCATGCGTGCGTATAGAAATGTATCATTTGCATCTGTAATATCCACGGTGTTTGCATCCAAATCTAATGATGTGGTCACGATATGCAAAACGCGAAAAAATGAATAATGGCACGTTTTTTTCCATGTTTCTGGCATGGGGCAAATCTGTGTTCTTGTGCTAGCTAGAGCTAGGTCTGCGGGTGGTTTGTGCAGCAGGGGCGGAGTGCAAATCGAAGCTGCATTTGTAGGCAGAGCCGTGCGGGGGCTGTCGGTGTACGGCGCGTGAAAGGTCGGGCCGGGCATAATGTTCTGCTCAGTTTTGCAAATTCGCAGTTCGCACGTTTGCCTCGTTAGGACATAAATTACGACTTTGAAGCGGAGCGCCTGCTACCACCGCCTCCCACAGCCTGACTTGCTTGCTGCTAGTTTGGAGCGTATTACGCGGGAATACAAAACGTGTTTAATTTATAATCGTTAGCTTACCTAACGGATCAGCGCCGTCTATACGACTTTTATATTACACATTTTATTTTAGATAAATCTTTTTCATTTTCAAATTCTTTCTATTAATGTTATTTTAATTAACTCTAGTTTACACATTTATATAGAGTTTACTTTGAGAGTCAGATGTACTGTAAATCTTTAGTCCGAACATGTTTTAGTGCAAACATTCAGTAATCCAAATAGTGACAACTTCGAGCCATAGTCTAAACATTGTGTTGTTAATACTTATATGAAAAAAATGTTGTACTTATTGCAAGGTATTCTGAAAAGTTATTTATTTTGCTAACTACATTAGGAATTTGTATTATTTTATATATGTGTTGTAAAAACTGTTTTAATCATTGTTCATTAGAAACTTGATAAACTTGCTTGCTGTGTTAAACTTGCTTTGGTATTAAACATCAAGACGATTTCTAACAGGAAACACATTTCTCTATGTAATAAAAAAATAATTCAGATTATAAATATTTAGAGACAAGCATTACAGAGACCTGTACATCGAAAAAGTACCATGTGGGAAAATTGAAGATTTGTGACATTAAAAACCAAAAAAACTATCTTTTTCTACGACAACATCAAATAATGTTTATATCACCAGTGCAAATTAAATCATAAGAAGCTACATTTTGTACTCAATATTATTTCGCACCGGTTGCTAAGCAAGTTGCTAGGCAACGAGTACGATATGAATATCTCGTGTTCGGTCTGCTGTTTTTGATAACAAAAACTAAGATGGCTTAAACAATATAACGTCCAACAACAAATGTCATCAGTTTGTTACAGTTTGTGTAT
>JAODGA020044832.1:0-12484 GCA_027574885.2 Drusilla canaliculata | reverse complement strand
TTGACATGACCACATTAAACATACCAATGATTATCGAACTTGGACCTGAAACTTCTACTCTAAGAGAAGAAATAGGAACTACTTTGATTGATAATGTAACAGAAGTTAATCCGGTCACTCCTTCAACAAGTAAGGTCAATATAGAGACTACAATACTTGATCTTCCAGAAACAACTACCAATTTAGCTGAGGTTATATTTGAAAGTAAAAACAGTTTTGAAAACGAGGATTTTAAAACAATCGAAGATTTCGAAGATACAACCTTACCGATGCCGGATACTAGTACAATTGTAATGACAAGTACAAGTACCCCAGATACCACTATTGCGCCAACAATTACACCTAAAAGTAGCACGGCGCCAATTAGTACTGATTGGACCATTATTCCAAGCTCGGTAAGAAACAAACTATCCATAAACAGTGATCTCCCGCCAAACACCAACAGACAAGTAGATGGAGATCTTTTAAGCTACTAACTACCAAATCAGTCGCCGCACTAGACAATGGCGATTATTTCTACCGGTCATATATTCCTATTTCTTGTTATTCTTTATATTTATATGTGTTTCTCTCTGTGTATGTATGATAGCACAGGCGGTTTAGATTGCGTCTAATTAGGCGACGGCGTCCTATTAGAAGAGAGTTTTTGGAGATTGTAAGTGATCACAAAGTACAAATCACCTCACCAAGAACCAAACACAGCTAAACAAAACTACCGAGTTATTTATATTTACTTTAAGACAATTCGACTCTAAAACAACATATATCTAATATACTGACTGGGTTGCTTAAATAACATATCCTGCGATTACTTATCCTATGTTCTATGTTGTAATGCCATTCCAGCCAAGCCAAAGAAAGCAATTTGTTTCTCGTAGGGGTATAGAAAGAAAAAAAAAATGCAATGTTTAACTTTACAGATCCACACCACCACATTACCAGCAACTGGTGATGATCTAGAAAATGAAATTAGGAATGCAGCAGATTTGAGTACATCTAGGATTGTGGAGGTTTCTACAACTCCTGTAGCTGCTACGACTACTAGTGTTCCAACTACTAGTCGAACTACAACTAGGACAACTACTACAGAAATGCCTACAACCACAACGAGGATGACAACAACACAACCTACTACGACAACTAGGAGACCTACTACTACTACACAACGACCTACAACAACTAGACCAAGAACTACAACTACAAGACCAACAACAACTACTACTTTTCCCACGACAACCACATACTTACCACCGACAACAACAGATTTAACAACATTTATCGCCAATATTTTAAGTACCTTACGACCTGTGTATACACCTACCACAGTGGTCTCTACGTTCCCAACTCTAGCAGAGACTACAACAATACCAACCGTTACCATCACTGCTAGAAGAAGAACTATTCCAACGACTTCTCCAACTGAGCATAGTACAACTGTGCGTGCTGCTAATGTGCGTCGTCGTACAATGCCATATACAACCACAGAACCCACAATTATTACTAGAACAGTGCCTACTACTCCAGCTACAACTACCTTCAAGTTTGATTCCACTACCTTAGATCCTACCAAGGTGGATATTGATGAAATTGTTAGAAAATCAAAGAAGAAGTTGACGCCTGAACAACTCCGAGAAATCGAACAATTAAAAGTCCTAGAACGCGAGCAAGCTAATTTACTAAAACAATTATCATTACTTACTGCAAACTTGGTATATATTTAAAATTAGTATTAGTATATATTATCTTTATTGTTATGCTATGTTTTAGAATTTGAATGGACAACCAAAAAATAGTGCAAGTAATACCGCCAGCAGTAATTTGGCAAATAGGGTATTTAATTTAATATTCAATCTATTCCAAAAGTTATTCAAAAAATATTTCAGATTGTAAATTTTGCAAAGGAGAGAGATCCAACAACAACCGAGTTCCATATTTATACAGAAATACCCACAACACGTATCCCTAAGAAACTTCCCGCTTTAGATTCAAAGGGTACAACAGTAGAAGACATACTAAAAGAACTAAATGCTTTACAAAACGGTATTGGAGATAGTAATGGCGGTGGCAGAAGTCAAGAGGCAATTATTGCCGAAATATTGAAGCAACGAGGAATTGTGCCAAGTACTCCAAAATCGCTCAGGGCAGCTTTCACAACAGTAACCGATTCAATAGAAAGCTAAGCAAATTAATAATTGAGTATTTTTAGACACCAGCAACTACAAAGCGTCCTAGAACAACAACCACTCAAAGACCAGGTCGTATAATGCAAGGTTTAAGCTGGTTACTAAACCAATTTGCAGGAGGTCCACCACCTGCTCCTGCTCCGGCTCCAGCACCACGTCCAAGACCCACAACACGTCGCACCACAACAACAACTACTACTACTACAAACAGACCCGATTATGATGAGTTGCACTTCCAATCCACTGAAGTTAACAATGTCATTCGTAATACTCCAGCGACTACAAGCACTTTTAAGCGTCCGGTAAACTCTCTAAGTGATGATGAGTTGAGTAGGCTTATTAAACAACTCGAAGCAATTCAACGCGATCCTAAACTAGCGCAGAACTTGGACATTTCTCCGTTCAGGAAATTACAAGCTCAGCAAACAACGTTGAATAATAAGAATGTGGAAATATTTACAACCGGTGGTGGTAGTAATCAAGTTACTAGGAACCCTAAAGCAGTAGATAGTAGCAGGTATTCATATCAAACATTCAATTAGGACGAGAATAATCTAAAGTATATACTATTAAATTTTTAGGGTAAGAACGGCAAAGTCTACGACTTCCAACTCCATCGAAGACCTCGACGAAGACAACGAAGTCACAACGGCGCGGGTAAGAGCCACGCAGGCACCTCGTGCACGAGTTACTCTGCCTCCAGTGGAACTTAACCACGTGCCTGGCATTGAAGACAACTCACAGGGTCCGCCAATCGGCGGCAATTTCCTCAATGCGGCGGTGAATGTCACACGCGCATTGTCCACGTTCCTCGGGGCCGCCATTCAGGTAAATGATGATTATCTTGATGCAATTACACAATATGATCAGTGATATTTTACCTAAAACGTGGATAAATCCGCGTGTTTCCAAATTATAACCTTTTAAATCTGAATGATACATGTTTATTTTATGATGCTTAAAGTAAGGACTTTGCTAGGTGGCTGCCAGACAGGTGGCATCGATGATTGCGAATGGCTCTAGAGGCCTCGCCGCCCTATCGCCGTCAGACTCAGACTCAGCAACGTAACACTGACATGCAAATAAGAATTTTGAACGTTTAATATACTGACGAAAAGGCAATATATGATGTGATAAGTAGTGCTACTTAAGCTACTAAAATCTTGCATCCTACAACTTAACATTTTTGGGCCTCTACCTTATCGTCTCATTAGACTGTTATCATAGCAATTCTTGAATGCAGCTTCAACTCTGAATACGTTACTGATCTAGTCGTACATTTGTCAAACATTAGCAAAACATATTTCAACTTGGGCTTTTGACTCTTTTAGAATTTTGTATCATATCTGACAAACTCAAGGCCATTTAGTAATATTTCCCACTCCTATAATCTAATAGTACTTAGTAACCTATTCTAACATAGCCTCATTTCTCGGCCAATACTACTGAATGAGTTGAACAGATGCCTTTTATATATCTCAAACACATCTGAATCACATATAACACACACATTTGCAACTCCATTTTACTCGCTAATTACTAATATTTTCATGTAGGGAGCTGCTCGATCCTTTCAGTCCGCTCTCGGTTCGGGTTCCAGCAGCGCCGGCGGCATATTCCGAGCATCAGGATAGTTACTAAACACACTACCTTGAAGCAAATTAGACTTTCAGACGTCCTGCACTCTGACGTCGTCACCCTAAATGAATGCAATTCTCTCTCTGGAAAAGAATGCCGGCATTTGTGTCCTTTTTCCGAACAGAATTGATGGAAACTTTGATTTGCTTCACTCTCAACTGAATTTACACAAGTTCTCCAAATTTTAATTATTTATTTTCAATATACTATATGCTTTACTGTACTACATTCTTTTAGACAATCTCATTGAGTAGCTGTAGATAAACGAGACGAGACGAGGAATACTGTAGTTGGTGATATAAAACACTCTTACTTGTCTAAAACATGTTAAATCCATGTAGTATGATGAGTAAAGTCAAATGGTGTAAATTATTATTTAAGTCAAGTTACTAACTATGTGTATTGTAGTTAGTAACACCACATAGTTCCATGTTTTCTTGCTCCTACTTTGGTTTCTGAATTTACGTAAATTGTAAATAATTTTTGTATATATAACTGTAATTTGTGTATACCTTAAGGTGTAATTAAATTGTACGTAATTCTAATGTTTAATAAATTATATGTTTATAATACTTGTTTTATTTTGTTGTTTTTCTGTCTGTGTTTTACAGAATATGTATTTTTTGAAAATGTGGCCTGATACTGTCACATTGTTCGATAATAACATGAAGGAACATACCATATTGCATTCTAAAGTGCGCTATCGTAACTGTTTTAAAAATTAAAAAATATTCCATGTGACACAGAAATTAAATAAATACCCAGACCGCACACATAACATTTAACATGGAAATAGTTGGCAATTATTGCAAATATTCAAATTCCGTATCAACTGATAGCAAAGTTATTTGAAATTCTGTGGAATTTTACTAGTTTAACGGGTATATAAACTACGGTAATTTGAGTTAGTTTTCAGTTCAAGGGCTCCGCAACCATGAAGGTCCCACTGGTGTTCACGGTGCTGTTCTTGGCCACTGCATACATCCAGGCTCAAGGTATTTAAAGTTTTTTTTTTTTGTTGCTAATTTTTAAACTATATTCTAAAATTTTTATTTTATACATTTATTTCTATTATATCAGATCAAGAATGTTCATACACCTGCTCCATCACCAGCCAACCCAACCCCGATAACAATGGCAACTGGGCAGTGGTTATGGATAATGGCGTCAGTTACTTTTACCTCATCAAGTACAACTCCTTCGTAATAGTCAACCGCGAGCTAAGTGTTGTCTTGGTAATAAATGGCAATGACGGTACCTTGACGGTGGTTCACACCGAGACTGGTTTCGGAGGAATCATTAACTTGTCCACAAACATCATGTATCACTTCACGGAGAACCTACAGAAGTTTGACATTACCACTTTAGCTGATCAAGACTACACCGTGATTGTAAACATTGTCGAGTACACGCTGACGTATAAAACCAAGGTAATTGGTGACACGATTGATACCACTCAACCTGGTTACGAGCAACTTGAAGTTGTATTACGTGACTATGCCAACACGACCGATTACACCCTATGGGTTTCCTATCATGAAGGGCAGCCGTACGAAGATCGTGTAAAAATTGCTACAATTTTGAAGGAACTCTTCGATAGTAAGAATTACACAGTTGAATGGGGTAGTGCCTTGTATATTGTTGTTGTCACTAAGATGTACGAATATGACGATGCTCTTTTGGAACAGTTTAACAACTTTGCTATTTCTATTGTTCGTACACTCCATGGCCGGTTTACCGCTGAATTAATGGCTATATACTATGAAATTATTACTTCTCAAGGTTCGCAATCGATTGAGGTGATCACTCAACAGTTTAGAAATCTCACTTGGTCTATCAATGGCGTCGGAACTACTTACGAAAGTCTTCTGGAAGCTTTGTTGTCCTATAAATCGCAAACCGTTGTACAGACATATGTCTCCACTATCGTCGTCAGTGACAATAGTAGCTATGTGGCCTACAACAGTATGCGCAATGGTACCTGGATTTTCCGAATTACCTACAGCAACCAACACTACGTGCAAGTTACATCCAGCTACTACGATCAGTACATGGGTATCTTTGATCCTTCGCTTGAATACGTCCTGGTATTTACTAAGACCAACCAATTTGGGTTGATTAACTACAAAACCGGAAATGGTTTAATCATTGACGGTCATACCCAGAAAGGCACTTACGTTATATCGAACGACGAGAACATTGTTAAAGCGTTTGCAGAAAATCATTACAATGTTGGCTTCAAATTGACCCAAACATTGATCGAGAACACCAAAATAAAAGATGGCGATTCCTTCAACGCTCTAGATCTATTCAAGGCAGTCAAGAAAGGCGACCCCATCGAAAACCTGCTGAGCGGTGACAAATTGTCTAGTTTCCAGGCCGACTTTGCTACTCTTAGCAAAAATCTGGCTAATATTAACTTTGATAACGGTTCAGGAGTTACCAACATCGTTGGCATGATGTTGGCCGGACCAAATTCCGAATTCTTCCAGCTTGGATTTGTCAAGATGATATTTAAAATGTTCGATTTCCAGCTTAGTGGTGGAGCTCTGTTCAGAATTGCCTACGCCGGTATTCTCAACAGCATCGAGAACTTCTGGAACCAGCCTATCTTTGAGAACATGGTAACGGTGATGGGTTATCTTAAACGAGACAATAACAGGGACAAGTTGATTGCATTCTTAGAAAACTTTTGTTTCATGTCTTGGGGAATAGATGTAAACGAACTAAGATTTACGATTGATGGATCTTATAATAAGGCTTAAGTATAGATTATATATATTATTACGATATATTACTTAATAGCATTGTAAAATAAAAGACACATCCGATTTTTATTTATGACTGTTTCTTATTTTTTAAGATACATTCTTTTCAGTATTAAAAATTCGAAAACACTATCGTCATTGATAAGTATCGATACTACCGGTAAGTATTGTTGGCGGGAGTGTTTGTAATTTTAGATTATATGATTCAACTTGGTACATTAATAATTATTAAAGTAATTTTATTTTAAAATTATATGATATACATTTGCAAGTTATATTAATATTAAATTACATGATTTAATATGGTGTCATGTGACCTTGCATTAAAATTTCATAAATTTGCTCCAAATAGCAAAGTCACATGATACGCTAATCACCGGTGTATGTGAAGTCTACGAATCAATAACAATCTCCAGTCTATTTCGTTGTTTCTACGCGTAAAATATAAATAAACATAAATCGTAAATAAAATTATTTCGAAAAGTCAGCAATGATGAAACATAATGGACCTACGGGTAAAGACAAGACGTTACATATTAAAAACATGCACAAAGTAATAGAAGTAAAATCAGTCAAAAACTCAAACTATAAATATTATAAATACTCAAAGTTAAACAATTTTTTAAACGGCAAAACGTTTGAATTTTGGTAATTTACCTAACGACATATCAATCTACATAGAGTGACGTGCTTTAATTTCTCTCCCGCAATGGTCCCGGGCTTTCAATACGACTATTGTTTAGGGTTCGGTTCGGCGACGCAATGTTTTCCTTGTCAGCGGTCTGAATCTTTGACTTGCGTGGTGACTGGATTTGTATCGCTGACAGTTGTTTATTTAGCTTCTCGATGGTTTTCGCATGGGCTTTTAGTTTGTATTCCAACTCTTTCTTCTCCTGCAACAAATACAATTATAGTATAAAATATTGTAGGAGTTTTATTACATTGAGCATATACATACCTCAATCAAATCAACGTTTTTTGCCTTCAAATCCATCATGTGCTTAATCTTCTGTTTCTGATTTTGATGCCCCAGCAGCTGGGCATATTTAATACCCATTTGTTTTGCCTCATCTTCGGCAGCAGCTCTCTGTGACACTAGAGCATTTCGTTCCAGATCGTAGGCTTCTAACTGAGCACGGAATGGTCCAATAAGAGCATCTTGTTCTTCAGTCTAAAATTCGTTTAAAACCATATTAAATTTTACAATATGGCCAATAATTTCTACTAACCTTCTTTTCTAAATCCGCACAATATACCTGCAAAGCCTCAAACTGTTGCAGCAACGAATCATACTTTCCACTCTGTTCAATGTACTTCTTATTAATACCTTCTAGCTCTTCGATTTCCGTCTCGTATTCGGTGGCTTTGTGTTTATAGTAATCACAATACTGTGAGTAGGCATCACTTTTCTCCTGCATTTGCTGTAATTGCTTCAAAAGACCATCCATTTCCTCATTCTTATTCTCACATACTTTAAGAGTTTCATTAACCGCTTCCATTTCTTTCAATTTTAATCGGAGAGAGTCATTTTCAACCTCCAATCCCACAACTTTAACTTCAGCCTCTTCTAACTGATCCTGCACAGTAATAAAACCTTGTTTAACATTTACAATTTCAACTTGTAGTTCCTCATTCTTCTTGGTAATATCATCAATTTCCTGATGTGCACGTTCAATCAACTCATGTGCATCCTTATTTACCGCATGTTCATGATGAAGCTGTTCAAACACTTCCTGAAGATCGCATTCTTTGTGGTGCAAGTGTTCAATCAAGCTGTTAATTTGCATCAATGCTTCAGCCTTATATTCCTCAACTTTCTGTATCAATGTGATCTCCAACTCGGCGATTTTATCATCCGTTTTCTTCAAAGTATCATGATATTCTTCCTCAAGTTCCTCATTTTGCTTCCCCACTAAATCTAATTCATCTCTAAGTTGATTACAACGTGCTTCAAACTCTAACTTAGCCAATTCACACGTCTCCAATTCCGATTTCAATTGTTCCACATCATGATCCGAATCCAAGAGACGATTCTTCAAAGTATAAATGGTCTCATGGGCTTTGGTAATAGATATTTCATACAATTTCTTTTGCTGTTGCATTTCGGCCAACTCCGCCTTTGACTTCTCAAGATCCTGTGACTTATCAGCTTTCAACATGTTTATATTCATTAGTAGGTCATTGTATTTCATGTCAGCTTCCTGAAGAGCAATATGCAGATCAGCATTGTCTCTTTCAAACTGTTTTAACTCTTCGATTTTGGTGGACAGTTCTGCTTTGATTGCGTTCTTCTCCCATTCGCATTGTTGGATACTGTATTCTCCAATTGCCTGACATTCTTTCAAAATTGCTTCTGAATCTTCTCTTTGTTTCGCGTAAGTGATTTGCCACGTAGCTTCAATATCTTTACACTTTTCTTGCATTTGAATTTCTGCTAACACATTAGCCTCCTTTGCATCTTCCTCAATTTGTTTAATTTTTACTTGTGTCTCGTCTAAAATCGTATTCTTCTCTTTTTCATGCTCGTGTGTTAAGGTGTTTAACCGTTTTTCAAATGCTGATTTTTCTTTCTTTAACAAGCTCTGTGTTTCGGAAACAGTTTTTAACATGGTAAATTCCAAGTCCATAACTTCTTCCTTGTGTTTCTTCTGCATTGTCGTGATAGTTGCCTCAAATTCTTTTTGAATCTTTACTAAGGTTTGTTCTAACTCGGAAATCTTAGTCTTTAGCTCACAAACATTTCTTTCTTTTTCAGCAATTGATGCTTGATGCTTCTTTTGTTCGTCCTCAATTTGTTTTTTGTAGTTTTCGATTGTTTTCTGTGTGTTTGCTCTAAATTGTTCCTCAGCAGATCGAATTTTCATCATAGTTTCTTCCTGTTCTAGAAGTTCAGCTTCCAACTGGCGAATATTTCCTTTCAATTCATTCGTCTCAGTATCATATTCAAGAAAAGCATTCTCCATCATAATCTTGTGTTCTTCACGCAACTCATCACAAGCTTCAGCAAATCGACAGCGCTCTCTTGTAAGTTTCTCTTTCTGCCGCTCCAAATCATTCAATGTCTCCTTCATTTCTTCAATTTGCTCAGTGAGATCTTTGATGAAAATGTCTTTGTTGTTACACTCTACTATTTTATCTTTGAGCGCTTCCAAATCCAATTCTTCATCTTCGGGAACATCATTGGATTTTTTCTTGTTTCTGAATAGATCAGTGGGCTTGGGTTTACGGCCGGAAAGGTTGAAGATTGTCTTCTTTTTTTTCGGCAACGTAGGCTAAGTAAATAAACATTTTTTAGTATTATGTAACACTATTATTAAAATGACGTAATATTAAACATACCGTTCGAAAACAAGGTGTACTTTGAACAGTTTGTCCGGAAAGAATAGAGCTTGCACAATCAGATAATGGACTTTTACCACCATCAGCAAACCGATCACTGCGCGGGATGAGCGCACCCTTGGCATTCTTTGCCAATTTGACGTTATAGTCAGCCGGAGATGGAGTATTTGCTGTAAATCATCATGCATTAATATCACCACGTATGAAAATCACTAGAATTTAATACTTACGCACAGCCTCGTTGAATCTCGTAATTTTAGCACGTGAAAACGACATTTTCCACGTTTAACAAAAACCTTTCACAACCAGCAAACACACAGCAAACACCCACTAAATATTAATTGCGCCAATTGCAGCTTAAACTTTTAAAACATAGATAGTTCACGTGGAATAAAACCAAAACTTAAACTTAAATAAAACAGCAACAGAATATAAATTATGGGTTGGTATGGCCCTCGCCATGCGAAGCGAGCGTAACGACTACCGCCCGATACGGATGGACAGCTGTTGGTTTGCCTTGGTGTGCCCTAGCAAAGGGCGCGATTTAAATCGTCGACGGTTACAAGAAGCGCGCGCGCGTTGCCCGGAGAAGAATGGTTTCGAATTGCGACCAATGCGAGCGCTCGGTTTTGTTTACGACCGTTTCTGGGAGCCGAAAATCAGCTTGAGTATACGCAGCTAAGTGGGTAAGAGATGTGGAGAACATCAAGTGAGACGGTGCATACGCTTCGTGTAAGAAGCGATTATTACCGAAAGGTGCGCTCTCACCTGGAGATTACGAAATCAACCAGGTGAAACCAACGGTACGTTTAAAACAGCGGGAAGTTTGAATTCGTCGAAATCTTATCTAGCTTGTACCTGCAATCATCCGACTAAATTGGAATCATCTAAAGCTATTGAACATTTTGAGAACTCTACCTTAGCTAATCCTAGAAAATATTTCAATTTTAGATTAATAGATTAATTAGGAAACGGATTCATTATAAACCTGAATTTAATATTATGGTTCCTAGAAGTAGTAGGATACCAAATATGAAAACATTTCATTCATATTTAGGAAAATGTATTAGATTAGAATTATTCTTTTGATATGAGGTAAATTCAGTTTTTTTTTCTTTCTTATTCTAAATGCTGAATACAATATGAGATATTGTTTGACAAGCTTCTAAAATGGCGTCTGGAGCAAATCTAAGGTTATAATCTTCTAATCACTTTAAAGCACAGTAATCTATAGCAAAAACTTTGTTTATTCCAAACATACTGTTACAAGTGCATCTTGTTATCACACGGTATGTTTAATATTACGTCTCTTTAATATAAGTGCTACATAAAAGTATAAAATAATTATTTACTTAACCAATAATGTTGCCAAAAATAAAAGAAAACACATTTTGACCTTTCCGGACGTAAATTCAAGTTCTCTGATCTATTCAGAAACAAGAAAAAATCCAATGACGTTTCCAAACATGAAAAATTGAATTTGGAAGTGGTCAAATATAAAATAGTTGAGTGTAACAACAAAGACATTTAAATCTAAGATCTCTTTGAGCAAATTGAAGAAATGAAAGAGACATTGAATGATTTGGAGCGATAAAAAGAGAAACTTACAAGGGAGCGCTGTCTATTTGCTGAAGCTTGTGATGAGTTGCCTGAAGAGCACAAGATTAAGATGCAGAATGTTTTTCTTGAATATGATACTGAAACGAATGAGTTGAAAGGAAATATTCATCAGTTGGAAGCTAAATTTCTTCAATAGAAAGAAACCATGATGAAAATTGGATCTGCTGAAGAACAATTTAGAGCAACCACACAGAAAACAATCGAAAAGCACAAAAATCAAATTGAAAACAAACAAAAGAAGCATCAAGCATCAATTGCTAAAAAAAGGACATGTTTGTGAGCTAAAGCCTAAGATTTGCAAATTAGAACAAACATTAGTAAAGATTCAAAATGAAGTTGAGGCAACTACCACGACAATGCAGAAGAAACACAAGAAAGAAGTTATGGACTTGAAATTTACTATGTTGAAAACGGTTTCCGAAACACAGAGCATGTTAGAAAGGAAAACAAAAAGAAAAAACACAGAAAACAATAGAAAAAAACAAACAAAAACAAATTGAAGACGAACAAAAATAAAACACCAAGTATAAATTGCTGAAAATTTACATTTTGTTATATATTTTGTTATATATCGTACACAATCAGTAATAATGTCATTATTTTTTTGCAATGAAATTATTAATGACCTTGTAGCGTGTAAAAGTTGAAATGAAATGCAAGTTGAAATGCAAAGATGTAGATAATGTCATTATTGGTAATGTCGTTATAGGTAATGTCATTATTGGTCATTTCATTATTGGTAACGTAATTATTGGTAATGCCATTATTGGTAATGACATCATTGTTAATGTCATTATTACTGACCGAGTCAAAAACACTTACATGTTCAAAATTGATTTTTTTTTAATTATTAGTAACATCAGTTTGATGTGTTTTTTTTTCTTCCTTCTAAATTGTTAAATACAATACGATCAATTACCTGACATGCTTCAAAAG
>JAODGA020044761.1:0-36246 GCA_027574885.2 Drusilla canaliculata | reverse complement strand
TTCGTCGTTTTCGTCGTTTTCGTCGTTTAGATAATCGCAACGATGACATTGGGAACAGGAAATCATCGGACAGACACTCTTCGGGCTATAATAAGCATATTTACACACATCGGTTACTAATGAGAATGGTACATGACACGATTAAGTACAAACCAAAGACATACAAGAGCATAGCATAACATCAAAACCACATGCAAAAAGAAAAAGAAAAATCAAACCGCACACAAGTGAATAAAAGCAAAATAAATCATACAAAAACATCGAGCATAAGGCAGTGCAAAATAAGTGTGTGGGGGTGAAATCAAGTTCAAACATCGCCCAGGATTTCCTCCTGAATCGTGTACGTTTGCTGCGCTTTCCGCACATAATTCGCACTGTCGCAATCGTAGTAGATCGGCTCGGCCGCGGTGCCAAGACCAGTGCTGATCGAATGAATGCACTCCTTCACGTCTTTGAACTTGATGTTATTGTTGTTAGTCGTGTGTGGCGTGTGCGAACGATCGCAATGAGACGCGTGCGTTGGTTTGGCACTCGAATAGAGAAGGCTACTTGCATATGACTGATTTTGCGTTTGGTTGGGATGCAGCGATTGCTGATAGCTCGAGCAACTGTACAGACTACTTTGGCTCGGCGAGTGATAGCAGTAGGAGCCGTTGTCGACATGATAGAATTTCGAACGGCCCTGAGGACTGTCGTACATGGAAAGCGGCGCTTTGTGCCGCCGCAGCTTGCTGCTGGAATGCGCGGAACGATACTGGGATGGGAGGGAGTAGGTTTTGTAGCGCGGATAGAGATACGACCCGTGAAGCTGTAAAGAAACAACCCGCATTATACCACCAGATAAACCCCACCGTCACCGCTTCTACGAGAGTTACAATAATACAGTTAATTTCAGATGTAGGGTCGGCGCCGCTAAACGAGCCGTGTGGGGGGGGAAAATGACGTCGTTGTACCTTGCTTTCGCTCATCCAGAGCGCGCCGCTCTGCTGCTTGTCGATGATCTCGCGCACCTTGCGGTACCACGTCTCCGTGTTGTCGTTCAGCGCAATGTTTGCGCTGAATATATGGCTCCAGACTTTGTCTAGTTTTTGGCATTGCTCTAAGAGCTTCTTGGAGCTCTTGTGAGCTGACCTGAAAGGTGCATACAATGTTAGAACAGTCGCCTGGAGGAGGCAAAGAGGAACCAGTACTTTGGCAGTCCTTGTCGTAATTGTTTGATGACAATTTTGGTGTCCGCTTTGAAGAACACCACAATCGGATACAACTGCGCGTAATTGAGGCGTTCCACGGCATTGGGTGTGATGTCCAGGAGGGCGTGCTTCCCGGTTGAGATCACCTCACGGATCGCCGATAGCTTAATGATATTCGAGGACAACTTGCTTCCCTTGGAGCCATCCTCCACGGTGCTATCGAGTTCTAAGTGCGAAAATTCTACTTTAGATCACATGGACCCACCTAGGACCTAACTAGAAGAGATATACGAATAAAACAAGTGGTCCTTACGTGGCGAGATAAACTTATCCGGGAAATCTTTAATGAGCTTATCGCGAGCGACGTCTGCAATGGGGCCGAATAAGATAACAGGACGCGTAAATCCAGGATGCTTAAGTATGACTCGTTCGTACGCTGGGAATTTCGATACGGTGTCCGAAAATAAAATGTCATCCCAGTGCTCCTAAAAGAAACGCAAAAAAAATGTGCATTAAAATAAAAATAAATGTGTGTGTAGCGTCAGGACGAAACACAAAACGTGGCGCATTGCCAGGCGTGCGCGCGTTTTGTTTGGCGGTGATGATTACTAAGACGAATTTTTGAGAGGCGGAGTGGCGCATGCGCAAAGACAACACAACGCACCTTGCCGAGACTCTTGGAGCGTCGATTCGAGCTGCGCCGCCGCCGGAAGAAGCTTCCGCGCGATTCGTTCGCCGACATCTCCTTCTTGGTGGCGTTGAATTGCGCCGTCGCC
Organism: Drusilla canaliculata; assembly: GCA_027574885.2. NCBI lineage: Eukaryota > Metazoa > Arthropoda > Insecta > Coleoptera > Staphylinidae > Drusilla > Drusilla canaliculata. The sequence continues at coordinate 34,280 of JAODGA020044761.1, read as the reverse complement.
AGTTCTTCGGCGCGTGCTTTATTCGGAATGATTCCTTTCTGCACCTCCTGGTGGTTGCGCCCGATGCGGTACACCTGCCAGCAACCGACCACGCCGTTGTAGAGCGTATCAATCACGTGGAAGATGTCACCGCTGCGGAAGGACATCTCGCCCTTGGCGGGGGTGTCGTAGTGGAAGTGGGTCTTGATGTAGAAACTGTCGCCCTTCTGCGACGCCACGATATTGTCGTACTCCTCTTTGCAGTACTGCACGATCAACTCGATGCGGTCCTGCAGGCTGAGCAGATACAGCACGGCTTCTTCGCGCGTCACTCCCGTCATATCCATGTCGTTCACCTTGAGTATCTTGTCGCCGGGTTGGAGGCCTTGCAGAGATGCGGGGCTGCCCGGTTGCACCGCGGTGACGAATATACCCACATAGTTACCGCCCGTAAGTCGAATGCCCACCGAGCCTTCTTTATGGAATGTGATGAATCGCGCGTCCGGACTGAAATAGAAGAAACCATAATTATATGTTCCGCATACCGGGCCCCTACTTAGTTTAACTAGTGACAGAAAACATTTAAAACAAGACCAAATAAAGCAATTATTTTCACTAGTGAGAATAAACAGGAAGGGTTGTGGTTGGTCGAATTCCCACGATTCTTTACGAATTTCTACGAGTCTAAACGAATATCCATTATACAGAAACAACACCCTTTACCTGGCTCATTGAGTAAAGTACTATTACCAATTCCCTATTACCAAAATATGCAAACGTGACTTACATGGGTTGCTTTGATTTCTGTATAATTGGATCCTCCTCGTAGAGCTGTCTCCGCGAACTATAGTAGTCTTCAGCTCTCGGTGGTGGTGGCCTGGGCGGCTCATCAACAGGTCCTTTACTCCTTCCGTATATACTATTCCGGTTCTCTGGTGTGTGTTGACCATGTTGACTGCTGCTACTACCATGTGCGGGTGGTTCACCGCCACGTCTACTCCTTGGCACCAGATTGCTCTTATCCTCGGCGGACCCACTTGCTTCCACTTTATCATGATCGAATCCGTTCGTATTCAGATTCGGGTTACGCGTGGGCGGTTGTACGTAGAGATTCTGATTGGAGTAACTCGTCCCCGAGGTGAGGAAGTCGTCCCCTTTGTAGAAGTTGTTAACGGCACCCGTTGTGCTCACACTACTCTGCGCTTGATGCGAAATGTTGCTGGAGAGATTACTGGGCGGCACGAAATCTCTGGCAATCGACAGATGCAGCTTATCCTTGGTGCCATCGATGATCTTCTTCGCCTCCTTGAGCGACATGATGTCATTGCACGTTGTGTTGTTGATCTTCGTGATAAAGTCGCCCTCGCTGAGGAGTTGATTCGTGTTGATCAATTGCTCGCGCGCTTTGCTGGAGATCTCCTTGACGAAGAGCTTGCAGCCGAGGACGATACCAAAATCCTCTTTCTTCGAGTTCTTCGTGAGAGTGACCTTTGGCGGACTGAGGCCCAACGCGGCGAGCGGAGCCGCTGTGTAGGAAGCACTCAAACTGTGCTGATGTTGATGGTGGCTGGTGCGTCGTTTAACAACCAGAACGACCGTATCGCCAGAGTCGCGCAGTACCTGCACGGCGGTGGCGTAGTCAACATTTTGCAGTGATATACCATTGACTGAGATGATGCGATCGTTGACTCTGCGGGAGGGAGACAAACAATTAGCACCCGCAGCCCTTCGGGCGCGTAATCTGGTGGACTTACTGCAACATGCGTTCGGCGGGGCCGGAAGCTAGGACGTCGCTGACGGCGATGCTCGGATCGCCGGAGGCAAAATGCGGATTATCCCGGCCGCCCGACACGGCGATGCCGAACCCATAGCCGGGAACCCGCGTCACCGTGATCTGCTTGTACTCCCATCCACGCTCCTGCAAGCAAATGGAGAAAATATTACCAACTATTATGTTGTCTGCCTTCACACTTGACCGGCGCCCGTGCTCCCAACACTCCACATCTGACGATAAATAAATAATCAACCGGTTATTACAAACATTGTCTACATTTTTGTGCGGTGACCACGCAACTATTTGTTTGCTACATGTCTACCTACGCGCGTCGCAAGACGGACAATATCTTCATCGACGTGATTACCTGCTTGCGCAGCAATTAAACACCTGTTGTTTGAAAGCCGATCGTAAATTTAAAAATGACCGACCGCGCCGCATCATGATAATCTGTGTTTCGAAATGCTGCGTATATCTGATGGGACATTCTTGAGTAATTCTTTTTAGTAGGAATGTCCGCTGTTTTAAAATATCACTCAGTTCTTTATTATTATCACGATGTTGCACAAGTATTCATATTACAAACCACAAATTACAATGCTTCTCTGAAAGTGCAAAAACGTAACAACTTCGTACATGTACAACCTGAGAACGAACTGATTCACAACCTGATTGTATTCTATAGCGCGATTAGAAGAGACAGCACGATAAACGCTTGACGATTTAATTGATTCCATGAAAGTCCGTCCGGCCTTTCATTAATACAAATCAAACGTTAATTACGACTTCCGGCCATGGTACAATCTCGGATCATCGCAAATCGGCCGCGTACAGCGGAGACAAACCCAATCGTACCCATGAAAATGTCATTCTCATTCGTGTGCATGCGATGAAGTTGTTGAAGCGACCGAAGATTGATTTCGATACCAGTGGGCAGCGGGGCGAGAAAATTGGGTTTTCCGCACCATTAACTTCAATAATGAATCATTAACAAGATTATTGAGAGAGAAACCGTGTGTGTGCTGCTAGATTGAAGTGACTTGTGCGTCGAGTGACCAAGAACAACTTGTGCGCGAGCGATTGTAAGCCAATACGCACGGCTGCGCATGCAAACGAAATAAAAATACGTGTCTAATTAATCACGCCGCCAAAACAGCGTGTTGGCATCAAAACGAGGAAGCCCTCGCTGGATGCGCCGCTGAATGGCAGGGAGCCGCCGCTCGCAGAAGTGCAGTCGCTGTTGTTTCGGGGGGGCGTTTTTGAAGTTGAAGTTTAATTTAGACGGCGCGCGTCGCAGTTTCGAGTGCTGTTAATGAAGCAGCAATTGACGGAAATAACTCACGTGCGTGCGCAGTACGTAGTAGCCCACGCATTATTGGTTTACTCACAGCGAAATATTTACATAGTAACTACGAAGCTCTTCAAGGGCTAAATGTCGACACAAAGAGAGATTTCAAATCTCTCCAAAGCAGTCTAATTGTGGAAATTTCCAACTACATAAATGATCTTCGTCGGTATGTATAAACAACCCTCGGTAGTGTGAGTACTAAATTAAGACTTGTTCCAAATTGGTGCGGTCTTTCACATACGGAGGGGAATACCACGAACTGTGTCAATTAACACCGACTCGACAAACTCGCCACCAAATAGGTGCCAATTACTTGCGACCCGAGCGGTTACCACCTGCGAGATAGGGTTGGCCGTTTTATCGCACGATAAACTCGCGTCATTATTGCCATGGTGCATTCGTGGGAAGCGAGCAACCTGCGCGCGCCGTGCGCGTGCTTTCATGAATCGCATCCGTCGCATGTATCTACCGGGCGAGAGTGGAACGAGAACGGTCAGTAAAAATACTACCTGCCGCAAAACGTCCTTGACAATCGACGCGCCCGAATGCACCTGTCCCTAACGAAGCGTACTTATCCCGCAGGTATATGCGAGCCCAGCACCACCACCATCCGTGTGCGTCCTCGACAACAAGTCGTAACAATATCAGCGCGACCGATTTTCTACCTGTGCGCGTCTCTTCGAAATCACGTTCGATGCACGTACCGGCTACGTGTGGGTTACGAGCCGAACGATGAGGGGGGTGGGTGGCCTCCCCCAAATGCGGACGCGTTCGCTTCGTACAATTCAAATTTTATTTCGCAAATAAATCATCACGAGCGTAAATACAGCCGTATGCTTAGCCAATTCCACATCTACCTGCCGTACTTTTTACTTTTTTACACGTGTACTCTATGCGCATTTGCAGTTGTGCCCGAGTTGTAAGCATTTTTTCGATGATGCTTGTGTGTGTGTGCGTGCGTACTTCTGTCGGGTGTAGTTAATATGCAATGCTATTACGAGCACACTCTAGAGCTAAGCATGGGAACCCGGAGAACGCCGAACAAACGAGTGCATTTCGTATTACGCCTGCAAAGTCGTAAGTAATGCGTTCACTTGTAAAAAAATACGTTAATCGCAGTGTAAATAAAAGATTATTCAAGTGCAATTTAATCCCAACTTAACTACCGCTCACATAAAGATAACAAACATTTGTTTATCGCACCAAAACGTATGTTTTGTTAACGTACAAACGTAGAAATCACACACAGCAGAATGATGACCACTTACTGAAAGTAATCCCGATTGAATTACGCACGCTGGCGTATTCGTTTTTTAGCGCTAGATGGTCGATGGGTGGCTTTGATGCGTTTGACGAGAGGAGTAAAACTAACGACTTCAATTGGAATGGGAGTTAGACCCCCTGGAAATGTTCACTAGACACGCATGTTAGTGATTTCGGGGGGCGAATAATTGCTCGTCCAAGTACAATTCCACATTCTTACACAATAGTTTTACTACCGTCAGGACTGCACCATGATTATTACTTCATTTTTATGAGAGCAGTAAAATTGCTACGATCGAAATATCAATAGCTCATTTATTACCCTGTAAAAATCTAATTTTCAATTGTTGAAAATAAGTCTAATTTGAAGATTGTTATACCTTAAAATGTGTGTAACATAGTTATGCCAGTTATATGTTAGTTACATTTTTAGAGCGTGTTTGGTGAGTTAAAGTAATTGTGAATTTGGGCAAATAATTGCCCGCCAAAGCGGCAATGAAGTAATGGGGGTGTCGTTTAAACATAAGGGTTGCCGTCTCTGCTGCCGACTGCGATACCAATTGTTTCGCAACCCTCCATCCTGAGCCACGCGCATAGCCCGCACGAAACGATTTCATTTCCGTCAATTTACAAACAACCATCAGACAAGTTCCTAACGTGTAATAATTGCGGGCGTTTGAAGTGGTCCTCCGGCGTGCTACGTTCCGAAAATATACGGAAAAGTCGACAAAAAAGCCACCACAACCCTTGTCTGGTCGGCTTCGTTTCACAGCTCGTATGAGCTGTTTAAGTCTAATTTAATTCGTACTGGATCGCCCATCTCACTTCACAGTTGGGAGCAAGGTTTTCTCCAGTCGCACACGCATGTTTACTTGCCGCGCTTTTCCGCGTGACACTAATTGTAAACAAATAGCAATCGTAATCGAAAGTAAGCAGCCGCGCAGCAACCTGCGTCCGTAAAAATAGCTGCTGGCGCAACAGATCTCGGGCACGGCGCAGAACGTGACGAATGAAAACGAAAAGAGACACAATCATCCGGCTGTCTGCGCCGCGCGTGCTTTTTTTCTTCACACATCCCATCGCAGACGGCTAGACGCGAGACACTGGCTGCCGTTGATCTTCATGTGTGCGCGCCCGTTAGATGGGCATGCATTCGAATTGCAGCATTGCGGCAGCCCAACGGGTGTGAAACGACGGTGTGCGCCCATGGGAAGCCCGAGGGCAATGGACAATCGCCGAAGTCGAAGGTATCGGACCTTGAAGGAGCAAATTGGAACCAGCTTCAAGGATCTCAATTTTTAACGGATATTTGGATTCACATACAAGTTATTATCGGAATATTGAAGTCGAGGAGATATAAAGATCCCTAAAATATGATTCTACAATTACAAATGAGAGAGAATGTATCTAGTAAATTGGAAATTGCTTTGAAGAACCTCTATTTTCAACAAATCCCTTGAAAATTTGAAGATTTATATACAGATTATTTTATCACAATGAAGTCAAGAAGATAAAACAGTTGCTAAAATAGCATTTTACAATTACGACAAATGGGAGAAAAAAAATGGAATAATAGAGAATATAATTGGGGAACTAGGGATTACCAGTAATGGTCTTTATGTCTGAAGGGCTCTTAGGACGTAAATGACAATTGAGAATATCATTAGGAAAGTACGGTTATCCCTTTTTGGTTATTGTGGTCATTATGCAACCGAGGAAAAATGAGCTGAAACTGCAGCTATTGTGAAGAATGGAGTATTCCGCAGAGCTGGAATTAGAATTCCGAGTCGGGTTGAAGCAGCGCCGCACATTGCTCGCTTTTTTTCGCCGCAACAAAGAAGCGTGGAGTCGCACGACGAAGAAACGCGGCCGCGGCGGTGCTCGTTCGCGCTGGGTGTGTCGAAGTTCTTCAGCCATTCCCTCGGCAGCGTGTCTCTCGCTGCGGCTGCCCCGTCCGCATGTGGAATGTGAACGTAGCGCGGCTAATGTTATGTTTTCATTACGCTAGAAGAGTCGGCGAGAGTCGGCGTTGCTCGCGCGCGCGAATATGTGCAATTCGATTGCGGCAGCTCGTGGCCGAATGAAAATATTCATATTTATGCGATTGCGAAGAAACCAGACAAGACAACACACACACACAGCGGATGGAATAGCTGGCGAATGACGAACGGCGCCTCGCCCGATATAAATGCGAATCACAATAACCGCCAGCAGCGCTCGCTCGCGCATACATGCACACACACACATGCCCGTGCAGAGCGTAGAAATGCATTGCGAGGAAAAAGTCGGTACGTGCAAGAAAATGCGAGGAAATGCACGCGCGCACGCCGCGGCGTGAAAGTGCATGCGGAATGTGCGAGCCAAGTGTGTAAATTACGAATTTCTTGACAAATATTTGAACTCGTCGCTCTTTGGCGCTCGCGAGCGCGAGCATTCCGCGCACGCCTGTTGCATCAAATGCTGCGCGATGCCAACATGATTTCCCGGCGAAAATTAGTTTCGAACTCTCTCTCCGCGCGTGTGTATTTTACGGGCCCCGCACACGAGCACTGCAGCATGATTTCTAAGATGCTGCAGTTGATTACAAATTAAAATCAATCAATTTGAACGCCTTCCGCTGTTTCCCGCTCTCTCATAGATAGACCAAATCTTCCTTCCAATACAATCTGATAACTTCAGTTTCGGCAATCATGCATAGTTCAACAATTTGCACACCCCGCTTGTTCTTACTTCTCTAATTAAGAAAGAATCTTCTCCCTTACAATCAAATACACAGTTATGTACAACGTTTTTTCGCTTAACTCGTTCGAAAGATCACTTGACACAAGCCAGAGTATATAGATTATTCAAAGCACGGACTGCGCACATAATTTGAACGAAAACTTTCAATAAGGAAGCGTTCAAACCAAACTTGCGTTGGGTGTAGCGTGTTGTTTATTTGTATTTGAATAAAAGTGTCACGGCGCTTACTGGTGACTTACGTATGCAACGAAAATTCGGTGTGAACGCACGCATTCAATTTGGATAAAAATTATGGTGATAAAAAATTGATCATAATCTCGGATACAATGATATATGGAGAATTTGCAGTTACATGGAGAATTTGTGCAATATTAAAATCAATCCATTTAAAAGCGGCCCGTTTGTTCCTCGTTCGCGCACTCTCTCTCTCTTTCATAGAGACAGAATCTTGCTCATCAAAACAATATACCATCATTTCCGTTCCGGGCCTCATGCACGGTACAAAAATCACCATGGGACAAATGAAGTAATAATTCCTCAACTGCAATGCTTGTGCACCAAATACCAAATCGTGTTTTTTATCATTCACACGCCGCCAGCGAGCACCAGAAACAGAAACCCGTAGGCCTTGATTGATACACTCATTAATATTGAGCCGTAATTAATCGAAGCGCTTGGGCAATTAAATAGTTACAACATAATTTCGTCGGCGTGCCCCGAATGATACCTACGCGGATTTATTATGAATAGAATACAGAATCGAATTCCCCGTATTTTTCCCGGAGCGTTCTTTCGCCGTTTCGGCGGCATCTAAGCGGATCACGAAGATAATGAATAAATAAGCGGATTTCCCACGAAACACGGCCCCTTACTATGTGCTGGCGTGGACGGCGCGGAAAACCTGGACAATTCGCTGGCGTGGAATGAAGAAGAGAGGGGGAAATAATAACGAGTTTTTCCGCAATTGCGTCTAATCGCTGCGGTGGCGGAAAACAACGTCCCGCACTCAATCCAAGTCCAATAAGGACGTAATAAGGATGTGCGAGGATGTGTGCCGAAGCCGTACAATGAACCTTTGTGCGGCGCACAATTTTAGTCTGTCGTGGCGTCTACTTACTTGCTACTTACGTCAATTACGGCATTGCATACGGCACGAATGCAAAAACGGCTGCAGTAGCCGGCACACACACACACAGAGGAGAAACACACGATTCGTAAATAAGTAAGCGCTCGCCGGCAGGCGCACGATGTCGCAGTGGTATTATGCATGCTCGCCGGCGAAATGGGAACGCGATTGGACGACGTGTCTCTTTCAGGCAAACGGAATAATAGATCTTCAAATGCCACGCATTACAGACTACGCTGGACACCGGCCCCGGGGCCTCCAATCTCGAGTCGTTGCGCAAGAAGGGTGACCATCCGGCATGCGACACAAACCTAACGAATTCGATAGGGTTCGCGCAGCGTGCAATCAATCAAGTTATTGCATTATTTACGCGGCGAGCTAGAAAAACGAACAAAGGAGTCGCGCGCTCGCGACAGGAATAAGGTTAATACGTGTAATCGAATGCTTATTAAGTTATCAGCCAAATTGACCGCCAGCCGCACGCCATGATTTGCAAGCAGCGAAATGTCGCGAGTGGTAGCGGTGAACTAGTTTCGCGGAAACTCGCCGCGCCGAATACGCAAACCGTATATGTGATTTCGTGCATGTTTAATTCATCGCCATTCTAATGCGCATGTTATGCGGGTGTGATTTTGTTCCCATTTTTCACGGGGGGCCGGCCTACAACATGCCGTGAGCCCTTAATCGCCGATACCGGCGATAATGTCACAACAAAATTTATGCGTTTATGAGTTATCCTTGTTGGGAGCTTTTATCACGTTCGAGGTTTCATATTGGGCCAACATAGAGCAACCCCAGAAAGAAAAAAAAATTATTATCCCAGGTATAATGACAGAGAGAATTTGGTGCCCGATGAAGAATTTGGAGTTTTATGGAGAATTTGGGGTTTGATGGAGAATCTGGAGTTTTATAGCGAATTTGGAGTTCGATGGAGAATCGGGAGTTTTATAGAGAATTTGGAGTTTTATGGCGAATTTGAAGGTTGATCAGAATTTTCCGCAATGATTCATTTTAAGATTAGGATCCTTACAAAATACCTCCCATGACTTTACGCTGCAACTAAATTCATACTTTGAATGCAAATTGGAGCAGAGCGTCTAATTGCAAGCAAAACCACCGATGTACGTGCACGCGGTCGAATTTACAGCACCCCGTTAGGCACCTTCTTCGCCAACAGCCCAAAAGTCGTACTCGTTGACGTGATGTTCCCGCATTGCGCGCGCGAACCAATGTCTGCGTTCGTTAGTTTTTCCCGACGTTGATTTCCACGGCGTGATTGAAATGCTTGATATCGCCTAACCGGCGAGCTCCTCCACCTGGCGCATAGCGCCCGCCACCGCCGCCTACAACCACCGCCTCCACCAACGTGCGGCAATCCGGAGCAACGTGTGCAGGAATGAAATAATAGTTGCGCGCGGGTGCGATAAGGAAACGCCGGCGGCGGCTTGATGGCTTGAGTAGCAAGTCGTGTCGCGGGCGTGACGAGGTCGGCGCCGGCGGTCGGAAAATATCGCGGACTGGAAGCGTGGAAAATACGAAAAATGGCTCGCGTGTTATGGCCCCGCGCACACACATTCGTACGCGAGTTGGGCGTACGAATTTTATAAATGATATATGTGCTTCTTTGCGCCGATACTCGCTTGGAACACATTTGGAATACCCATGAAATTCCACCAGTCCTCGTAACCAAGGAAAAACTCTTATGATTGCAATACTTGTCCCGATGTAATTGATTTAATGATAATAACTTTGAAGAAAATAACAAACAAAGAAAACTGTCATGCATTAATATCATCTGAATGTTAATTATATTTGGTGCAATTTGTGTTAGGATGCATATGAATGGTTGTGGGCGAAAAAAGATGGGCGGGAAACTAAAGGTGAAACTCATTAAAACTTGCATGCATGACGATTGGCAATTCAGCATAAAAAAAAATAATGTCGTTGAGTGCAGCAACATGTGATCAGCTACGTGTGTACATGTTTATTACATTACAAGCATTAATCGTATGCAACATTGATCAGATAGCCGCAACAATGCGTGCGGCGTCTTCAGGAAAAACGCTCTCTTCGCGCATGCAATTTTAATAACCTTTTCGTAATTCGTTCCAATTCCAATTTTATGCGCTTGCGGCTTTTTATCGCCGCATTATATACGTGCATGTTTAATCAGTTTTCGATGGCGTGCATTCCGCGACCGGCGCGCGGCGAGAATAAATGTGTATAAAGTAATAAGAAAATCGCGCGCGCGCGGAAAAACGACGAATTCCAGCGTCAATACGTAGAAAATACCTCCCAGTCATTGGCATAACGCATCGATCGTTAACAGGTTCGCCGCCGTGTTGTTTTTGTCTTTGGCCGGTGGAAGCCTCCAGAAGACTCGCGTGCACTTCGCGCCGCAGCCGAGGCCGCCGCATCTTTCAGGTGCAACAGGCTGCTCCAGAAAGAGCCGTCCCCGCAGCACGCCGCGCAACAATAACTCATCGCGATGTTCGTTAGCAGTCGCGCGGTAGTTGCATTCGAGAGGTGCGAACGCGATGCAAATAAATAACGTGTAGGCCGACGCAAGGTCCGCTTTGTGTGTCGACAGCGCACTCCCGTGCAAGTCGCCTTCAATTTGAAGCGACAAAAACCCCCGCTACGAGAGTAGTATAGTTTCACCGTTTCTGGACCCACCCCACTAGAACTCCTACTATAGCTATGTGTTTTGGAGTAATCACACTCAACTGTCAACTACCAACACACTCAAATGTCAGAAACAAATAAATACCTAACAAAGAAAACACCATTTTTCATGGTATCTGAATCCATTCTTACAATATAGAAGTAGTACCTTCTATACAAAGAGTCTTCAAGGATAATCTCACGTCACTGTCAAAGTAAAAGTGTAACATTGTAGCGTTTTTTTTTTCAACTTCTTCGTTGAAAAAGAAAAGTTGAAATGTGTGCATGAATGCATAAAGTTTGACTGTTGTTGTTGAATCGGTAATTAGTCGACATTGTTGGTGAAGGGTGCATCTCGCGGTTGATGTACTTAGCAGCGCTGCGCGAACGCGTTCGGAACAAATTTGATTTATTTTTATTAATGACCGACAATAGGGGAGCGGCCAAACGGGCGCGCAAACCCGCTGGTAATTTATTCAATTGTATCACCCATCTTTTGCGGTGTACGTACGAATGGATATCGGGATGGCTCTCTTCGCGAGTTTCAAGAAGCGTCTCTCCGCCAACTCGGCTGGGAGCGTGGTTGGAATGAAAAATAAACGAGCACGTCTCTGCACGTCTGTGTGCGTATGCTGTGTGCGCGCTCATGTGTGACCATGTGCCCTTGCGCTCGTGTACGTGCGGGTAACGAAGATCGCTTGGACTCCTCGAAAAGGGACGAGTTGGGGGACGGGTTAAGGCCGGGCGCGCAGCTTTGCGCGTAACCCCCGGTTGCTGGAAATGTGCGCGTTGATTGTGCGTTTCACCGGGGATTACGAGATTAGGATGGCTCAGCCGAGTGTACCTGGCCGGTTGTAAAACTTTCCGAAGCTGATTTTCCAAGAATTGAGAGGACGTGTTGGGCATGGAACACAAGCGTTAATTTTCGTGCGTTTTGCGCCCGTTGGCGCCCTTGAAATGTGTTGTTTTGCGCTCGCTGCCGAAGTAATTGTCAACGTTTCGTTGGCGCGAGCGCGTTGCAAGAAATGCCTGAAGAAGTCGAAGGCCTGCATCATGCATGGCGCGCGCGCGCGTTGCGATGCACTTGCATGCACCGGACCCCGTCCCGATGAGAAACAGGTAGTGCGGCGAGAGGTAGCCGCAAGACGCAACGGCAGCGCGGCCTAGAGAACTTTACTCCAACTTTATACATTCTTTCCCCGACGCATGTGCATGCGGCCGCCTCTCGGTACTTGCCCTCACGAGACGCCCAAGACCCGCTTGACACAAGCGACACATGCAGTGCGAAATCTCCGCAGCATCGCTGCCGTTTTCGAGAATATAGGTACCTCTGGTAATGAAGACATCATGTTGTTGTTGGTGAGCGATTCCATGGCTGGTGGCGGCGATCGGCGGCTGCGTGTTTATCACTTCGGCGCGGACGGCTGCACGTCCAGCCGCACCATCTCCGCGCACGCGGAGATCTCTTCCTCCGAGATGCCACACACTGGTTTGCTGCCGCAAAGCAGCTTTACCACGTCGGCGCACCTTCCGAAACACGCGCGTACCACCGCCCGCCCGTCGATTGAATCGAATTTCAACGCGCGGGCAAAACGACGCGATAATCGTCGCGATTATTGGTACTTGCACTTTAATTGACGCGCTTCTGCTGGCGCATGTTGCGAGCAAAACACGGCGCGGCGTGTTTTGGCGTCGCGCACGTACTTATGGTAGCTCCCAAACCGACGCGCACAAATAATGCTTGCCAACCGCTAAGCGAGTTGTGCGCAGAGGAGCGACTCGAGGTGAGCACTGCGCGCACGACGTGAACAACGCACCGGATTTGACGCAAGAAGCCGAGCTGAGCGCGGAGAGACGCCCGGAGAGATGCCCCACCACAGACCACACCACCAGCAAGCCAGCAACCGAACTTAAGTCGCTTCGAACTTGAGACTTGAGTAGCTATGCGCAAGTGAAGAAGCAGGAGCGGATCTGCGGATTACTAGCGCTCAGACTAATGCAATTAATTAGCGCTGTTCTTACTGTGCTCTTCGCCCTTCGTCGTCCACACGCGCGCGATTTTATTTAGAGCACATTCGGGAATTGCGCGTGTTAGCTAATTAATTGTCAAGGTGTGTCTGTCGAGACTTGGCGGCAGTGCCGCGTGAAAGCTTCCGTAGTCATTCAGTGAGCACAGTGGAAAAAGTTCAAAAACTTTTGAACCAGTTTTCGGGCGAAGCACGGGCTCCCAATACGTTGCGCTCTTTAGTTGGGAAAGTCGCGATTCACAAGATGACACACTGTTGTTAGCAGTACGGTACGGTAATGTGCGGTACGGACCTGTTCTTGGCACGGCATAGAAGGGATTGCCGAAGAATGTCTGCTGATGGCGGCTTTGCGCTCCGATGCGACACACGCGAACTTTGCGCACTTTGCACTTCTTCTCGATGCGGCGGAAATCGGATACGCTGCCGTTGCCGCCGACTCGCGCGACCCGAATGTGGCACAACCGCCGCCGCATGCCGCCTCCACCGCCAACGGTCGTTTTAACCGAAAGCGTACGAGACTATTTCGGTTATAATCGTTACTCAAGAAAAGATTCGTTGTACTAACGTAGGCAACTTTATATTCTAGGCTTAAAAATGGTAACTTGGAGTTTGGTACCTTTAAAAATTACCCATTTTAATACCATCACATTCTTATACTAACTAAATTGTTGATCTTATTGTCAGAGCAGAATATAGAAAACTAATAAATTACCTTTTTTGCAGAGCACTTCTTGTTAAACATCTTAATTGAAGGTGTCCCATAGTTAGTATCCCCAAAATAATATGCATGTTCCCTACGTGGTGTGCGACTTTTTCCAAAATAGTTTTCCCTCGAACGTCCCCGGCTCACAGACTTGTTTGTACGCTTTGTTGGCATGGCGATGAAGACACCTTCAATTTTCAAATGGAAAACCCACAACTACATGCACAAATCACGTTGTTCTATGCATGCATTATGCACTCGTGATCGGCACAATGTGTGCGCAATGCCTGAATAATGAGTGGCCTGGCGGCGCGCGTATTGCGTCGCATCGCTTCCCAATCGCGCGCCGCGGAGAGCTGACGAGGAAACTCAATCACTGCCATAAAAAAACGCCCACTTGTTAATTTTTCACCGGGGCTATGGGCAATACAAACGTATGATTACGACGTTCCCGCGCGCTCGCAATTGCGATTCTGTCTGCTGCGCCACACATCGCGTAACATGATATTATCCGAAGGAAAAACAGGGTAAAACACGCAGTCGGTGAAGCTAATAGATATTTATTAATACAGCGTACAGAATAAACAAAGTGATTAATTGGTTTGATTACGGTACAGTACCTAGGCTAAGGCTATACTTAGGACAAAACGATGAAATAATTGAAACCCTCCACCATTGTTGTCTTAATTTAGTTAATCAATAATGGCTACAAGAGTGAATTCCAAGAATAATGGGAACCGTAAACGTGGCTATGCGCCACGTCGCGTGCTCCTAAGGACTAAATCGTAAACTCTAATCAAGCAATAAAATATTACAAATAGAATCGATACAAATGTGAATGGGAGCTTCCACGTTCCGAAGATGGGTTTCGTCAGCGGCGGGCACGTATCAAAACCCTCCCGTGCTTCCTGCTAGTCCTCGGTCATGTCGTTGATGCAGTTGTTGATATCGAGCAGTTGCTGAATGTAGCACTTATCGCTAGCAATTCCCTGAAGCACCTTCAGAGTGACGATAAGTTGACCTGGTGGTAGATTCAATTGCTGGTTGCATTTTTCGATGATGGGTAACATTTGCTCGTTGATCTATTGAGAACAATACAGATATTAGCAACGTTTTCAATTTTGGGACCTTGTAAATCTTACCCGTTCAGGCTTAGAGAACTCGGAAAAGTTAAGCTTCAGACGCTTCTTCCCTTCATCCTGATAGAAGATAGTGAACTCATCGTTCTGTTCGGTGACCTTGAAGTAGATGCCTGCGATTAAGGCACCTTTACTGTCGCGCGATAGCAGACTGCGGAAGCTGTACACGAGATTACGGCGTTCGGTTACATCAACTGCGGTGAGATACGGTTTGTTGATGTAGACTAACGAGTGCACTTCTTCCACCATTGCTCCCTTGCGGTATACACGCTCGGACCATTGCACGAAATCATCGTTGGTCTTCGAATATTCATAATGGTACTGCTTTTCAAGATGAGGTTCCTTGCTCTGAACAAACCAGCCGGTATGTGGGGTCAGCTCGTCCTTCATTACAATGATGGCCCTGCCAACGTGGTAACCTGGGTCACATAATAGGATACCATCCCTGCCGCCAAGAACAAAGCGCATGGCTAACAGAACGTGCTCTTTCTCGAGGATGTTCTTCGTTTCATTAATTTCGCGTTGAAGACCTGCGTATTCGTCAAATACACCGATGCTCTCCTCACAGGATACCAGATAGAGATGTTCACCGAGACTCGGTTGTTGCGCCGCAATCGTCCGCCATAGCTCAATCGCAAGACCCACGCAAGTATGATGTGCTGGTGTTATCGGTGGGGTATAGCTGTAACAAACAAAAAAAGTACGATTAGCCGCCATTTTGGGGACCATAAATCTGAGATGGTAACCTACGTTTGGAAGTACTCGAAGAGGCTCATACATTTGCTCGCCTTAAAACCCTCGTACAACGCGACGTAGTTGCCCACCGTGTTGTAGCTGTGCTCCGCGAGCACGGTGCCGAGCGCGCCCTCCACGCCGGCGAGCAGCTGCTGGAAGCCGCCGCCGTCGTCCGGCACGTGGAGGACGGGCGCGCCGCGCTCAGCCCATTCGGGCAGCGGCAGCGGGTGTTCGCGCGGCCATGCGCCGCACACCTGCGCCGCCCCGGGATCGCCCCTCGATGCCGGACCGCCTACCGCGGCCCTTCGTTCACTGTCTTCGAGTCAACTCGGCCACTCGCAGCCCCAGCGGCCGACGGCCGGCACGAACGTGCGATCGCCGGCCAATCCCAGCGGCAGCGCGCCGCCGCCCTCGCCGCCGTCGGCGCGTCCCTCTTTGCGTACAGCTGCATCCTCGGCGGCTGCACACAGTATTGATGATATATGGTTTCTCTCACGCTCTGCAAATTTACATTTTATTAGATAAATAGACACTAACAGAGCAAATCAAATTTACCTAGCCTTAGGTAAAGGTCATCGACCTCTATTGTAATAGGGACATTTGAATATTGAAGCCTTCAATATTGAAGGTTGAAATAGCCTTGATCATGCCAGGTTTAGAATTTAAGTAAACTTAACTGTGAATCCAATGTATTTACACGTAGTTGGTACGTAGTTGCAAACAAATTGCGGAGAACTAATAAAAATGAATCATAAAAAATACACCGCGTCATAGAAATTTCCCGGAGCATTACCGACTGAATATCGTAAACGACGATGAATAGGTCTCAAATTATCGCAGTGTTCCTGCAAGTTGCAGCCGATAACAAACATCTCCTATGACGCATTATTGCTATCATGCATGAACAATACGTATGCTACTGGCCAAACGTGGCATGCATTCACTGCCAGCGCGTTGCAAAATACCGAAGTTAATTATTTTTAGCGTCCGAACTCACGCAACGGTAATAAATTTAGCGCGATATTGCGACATCGGGAAAATGGTTGGCCTCCAAAATGCAACCAAGTGCAGCGCGTCAACGGCGACCGCAATTTGCGCCTCCGTACATATACAATAGATAACATTCGATGCGCAATCTCGTGCGACGCAACATGCAGTTGCAAGTAATCGTGCAATGAATTTCTCCGCGCGTCGCGCTGAACTAGTTTCGAACGCATGGCAAATGATTTCAAGGGGGACAAAGTTGTAGGGGGGCCCAAGGTATTCAAGGCCACGATTGTAGAAATACCTGCGCTTTGCACCGGTATTTGAAGCCGTTCGTGGAAGTTTCGAAACTTACCCATACAAGAGGTACCCGCGTTGGATATTCCCGAAGTTGACAAATCGACTCGCTCGCGTCCGCTGGTCCCCGCGGAAATCTGCTCGCTTCTTGTGCGCACTTCGCACGCGGTAATCGCTGCTATCAGGTTGCTGCTTATCGTTGAGCTGGTTGAGCGCGCTGCTTGACGCGCTGGTTGATGCAACGAGTGAATCGCCGTGTGCGCGCTTTCGCCGCTTTTATAGTCGCTGGCGTGCCCTTACCACCAGCGGCGGTACGGAGATGACGTCGCGTGATCGCCACAAACACCAACGTCGACACGGTGCCCGTAAACACTTCGGAAGAGTTGATTTTCGGCACCGAAACATCCACACAAACGCGCAAAAAACAAGGCAACTTTTTTACAACTGGGTCCACTTGCTGCACTTTTTATCGCAGGCGATGCGATCACTCAGGAACAAATTCAAATGTTTTACTTTCGTAGGCGCGACGGTGGTGGTCTGCACGGGGATGATCACGTCGGCGCGCAACGGTGGGCGAACGCTCATCGTGGACGGCGTGATCGAGTGCGTGAGAATCTGCAAATTTTGCATCATTAGTATCTACACGCATTTCGCCTACTATATTATTTCCTTTTTTAAAGACCATTTCCTGGCAACTTGAAATTAAAATTTGTAAAGTAAGAAATGGCCAAACAAAGACTTTGCCAACTTTGAACGCCGCTTTGTTTGGCAAATTCAACTTTGTCCTGCTATTTTGCGCAGTTTACAAATTTCACAATAACAAAGATAACACTTGCTGTTGATTCATATCAGTTGGTGTGCACGTGGCGGCTAGATACATGTCGTAAATGCAGTTTTTTCGGAACGGAAATTTTTAACGATGTTAGGGTTTTTTTTATTATGCTTTGTCCCACATGCAGTGTAGCGCGTCGACCGCAAATTGCGTCATCGATTTTAGATTTACTTATCTGGAATGCGATTCTCGCCTAGATTCGCACCACTTCGTGAAATCATGTAATTAGAGTACATTGGCACGTTTTAAGTTAACAATTCAATTAAGCCTACACAAATTCCTTTTCTCAATTTCTTACATTCCTACATAAATAAACAAGTTGTAATTAGTTTATCAATTATCAGAGGACACGAAACGTAACATGGCTCATATGACTTGTTTATATTCAGTTCTTTATAAAGATAAGAATGTAGATTTCGTAGAACATAAATCTTCTACTGTTTGTTATTT
Organism: Drusilla canaliculata; assembly: GCA_027574885.2. Classification (NCBI taxonomy): domain Eukaryota; kingdom Metazoa; phylum Arthropoda; class Insecta; order Coleoptera; family Staphylinidae; genus Drusilla; species Drusilla canaliculata. The sequence continues at coordinate 16,217 of JAODGA020044761.1, read as the reverse complement.
CAATTACGAATTCCAAACATTTTCATTCTAGAAACGTATGTTGTTGTAGTAGTTTAGAAATGTGTTACTTCAGCGTTTGGTATTGCGCAATTTTGCACAATTGCTGTGATTATAGTATAGCCACAGCAGGTAAAAGTTGCAAAAGTTTTACTCAGGCTTATTTACTGTATAGCCCGCTCTATATCTCAAGGATCGAACTAAAATTACTTGCAACTTGCTCTACTTGTCAATAGAGCCAGTATGAAAGTTTAAATTTACTAGAAGTTATAAATACGTATTTATAATTACTGCCAAAGTAAATTCTTCGTACAAATAAAGCAAATAAGCAAACAAGAACTGGTTTAGATGGTTAGTCTGGCTTAAATAGTTTTAATTACCATGCATTATTTTTGTAACACATGCTTTGATGTTCTCACCATGTTATTTTATGCATACGCCCATGTTGCGAAAGATGCGAGAGAGATATTAATAGATTTATGAGGAAGCACTTACCAAGGGTGGCGTTTTTATGCAAAAATTGAAGAACTATCAGCAACTCAGCGTCGTCTTTGCGGGTCGGAGCACAAGTATCGTGCGTCTGCACGCTGCCGCAGTGTATTTATAAGTGCTGCGGCGCTGGCGGCGGGTCATTCGCGTGCACGCCGAGCGGCGGCGGTGGAGGCGGCGGGCGGAAGGAAGTGGCGCGTCGCGACGCCTGCAATCAATACGCCGCGCGCGGCGGTGAGTCATCCACCGATGTGGCACACATGCACTGCGTTCGCAGCGTTGGCGGCGTGCGTCACGCCGATTGTTGTCGTGCCGCCGCCCCCCTGCTCGCGTTGCACCCACCGCCGTCGAAGACGTACGTGGTAGCCGCGTGCGGGGGCGGCCGCCACGTTGACGGCAATTGCGCGTGTTGCCGATGCGGTTTCGTTCTTTGTGCGCGCTTGGAAGTAGGCCTCCCTTTGTGTGGGGGACTTGTGGCGGCAACGTGAGCACAATCGTATGCGCGGGTCTTCGCCATTTGGGTCGTCGGCGGTCGATTTTGCTATTCATTAATCACGCCCGAACGTCGTGCAAGTTGTAACACTTTCCGACTATCTGGGTCCTGAATAAATATGTAAATAATGAGCAATGTGTTTAATTTGGGACTATTTCTGAAGAAAGTATTTGAGATTATACTTCTAAAAAAACATACTATACAAAAATTTTTTTGACGCATTCTCTATCATTCTTCCTTTTTAGATAGCATGTAACTCATTTTATACCATACTAAATGAAGAAAAGTAGCTATTCCTGGGGCCTGTACCGCTACATAGAATTTCTTTTACACATTCTCCGGTGACTGTAAGTCGAGAAAGCTTTTATGTGCTTTCTCGACTTACTGGAGTAAAATTGCTTGATAGCTAGTACTATATAGAACCCTGTCTGACAGAGTTATTATCTTCAGGCAGTCTGTACCACTATATAGGAACACATGCAATATAACAGTAATTGAAAAGAGGAAGTTGGCGGAAAGGAACCAGAACCATTATAAAGAAAATCTTTTGATACATTCTCTATTGGTAGCTCTTTAGATAGCTTGTAGTACATAACAGTTCTTTCATTATATTGCAGATAAAAAGCTCTTCTAATACGTGAATAATACAGCTCCTCTGTAGGAACTTACTCAATACCAAACTAAAAGAAATAATTGCTTTTCCGAGAAACTATAGCACATAATAGAAGCGCAATTTTACTATTTATGTATATATTCAAATTCTGTTTGACAGAATCTTTGTATGACATAATTTAGATAACATTTCTCACAACGTGTGGCTGTCGTTCATGTGAAATGACCAGTCACATGTAGTCAGCATTTCCATAGAAACATAAACAAAATGTTATATTGAAAGAGAAAATTTCTCCGAATCATTGTATAAATCTCCCATGCGTGTAGTAATTCATACCAAATACCTACTTTGTCGCCATTTCTTAGACATTGCTCATCACCAAGATCCAGAGTCACCCTAATTACCCTTAAAGTCTATAATTCTGAATCGCTCAAAAAGAATCACAAACAGGTATTTATTAGAAGCATATTTGTGGGGTTAGAAATGAGACCTGGTGTCTCTGATTCTGTCACTTTTCTTACAGCATTCAAAAATGTGCCGATACGCTGAAAATGGTACCAAAAGAGATGAAGAAGGAAATCTTGATACTAGCGTTATTTATTACATGCAAGTTATGAGTTTAATCGATCAATTAACGCAGCGCTCAAGTCATGTTTCCAATGATGGTAGCCGCGTGGTTAGTACCACGACACGTAACGCTGATTCTTCAAGTGAGTCCCGTCGCGGCGACAACCAGACTTCATCTGGTAATCCAACTGGACATCGTTGAAGACATTGTTGGAACGCTCAATTAGTTATTAGGTGCTTACAATTTGCAGTTATTCTTTGTTTGTTTATATCTGGTGGAACCTGATGTCTCGTTACCTGATGTTCCTGCAATTTGAGGTAAACATCAGTGTTGGCAAAGCTCCTCTTATCAGATTTTCTAAATGAAGCACTTATAGGCAAGATGTTGTAAGAATGATGTTAAAAAATCACATTTGGTATTTCTACCATGGTAAGCCTGATGTAAGGATACACAAAAATGGAACACCCAGAAAAATAACTTTAATTGTTTGTTTACATCTTTTTGCATTGTTGATAAGTTCTTGTTCTTGAATATAATAGTACCCATACCTGTACCAATTAGCTGAAAGTATAATTATTTTAATAAATAGTACTTAGATACATTTCTAAAACTTGATTTGTCTAAACAGTAGTGTCTTTTTCCGTTGATGTTTCATTTGTGTTTTGGTGTTCTGAGTCAGTATACGTAGGTATTGCTTAATTATGATTTTGTTATGATGGCATTGAAGTGATACTTTGAATGTCACTTGATGTATTTTTGAGTATTTATTGATGAACTCATTTTACTTTCTTGTTAGTTGCTATAAAACTAAACATTTTATTATTACAACCATTCTTTTGCTTATTTCGAAACGTTAGAATATAGTAAGTCAAATTTGTACTTGTTTATTCGTCACACACACACAACACACACGTTTACAACATCATCGGCTAAAATTATTTAACAATAGTGGTAATAAAATCTTTAAGAAAATAACCCAAAATACTTCACAACAAACCTACTTCACATGAAATAGACTTGTTGTCTAAAGTCAATGTATCATAGAAGCTAGATATGGCTGAACGGCTTACTGCGTAACTTTCTTCAGGATTTCAATGGTTGGTTCGTAAATCTTCTCTCGCACGTTGATGCCGAAGAGAAAGTCATAATGGGACCATTTTTCGATGTAGAACTCTTCTTTCAGATTACGCAACTGACTATGCAAAAGCTTTACATCCTTGACTTGACAGAACTTGTCCCGATCACCGTAGAAAGAATATACTTCTGCTCTCACATTGGACAGATTATAGCTTGGTGGAGAAAATGACCCATATTTCTTCAAGTTAACCATTTTAATGTAATCAAATTGTTGAAATACAGCTAAAACACAGTTAGAATGCAATTCAGGATCAATATCATCTGAAAAAAAGGATTACTTACGTTTGTGGGTGCCCTGCACAAAGTGCGTAAACTGTTTGAGACTGGAAGGACCAGGGTAACGCGCGTAAATGTTACGGATTTCTTTTCGGTCTAATTCCTCCGGGTTGTAACCCATAATGAAGAAGTATGCCCACTCACAGATGTACTTCGTGGGCGTCCAGCTATCACAGGCCGTTGTAAGAAACCAGGTGATCAGTTTGTTACGGGGTAACTCAACACTGCGGGCGGGTAAGGTCTTGAGCAACTGTGTGAAGATGACGCTTTTAATATCAGTACAGTTTTCTAACCAACTGCGTTACTTACCCCAATTCTATCAAATGGTTGCAATGATCTAAAAATAGGACTTTTACTATGGTAGTGGTAGGCAACTGGAGCGTATGCAATAGATGCAATGATCTTATCATTGTACTCAGGTTTTGTGGAGAGCATCACCCACATGGCAGTATTACCCTGAGAGTGTCCAATATGGGCAACTTTCTTCTTACCGGTTACCTTTAGGATATAGTCAATGGATTCGGGAAGGTCCACGGTACCCATATCATGGTAGGAGTAGTCGAAGTACGTGGGGTCAATGAAGCTTTTTTTCGTGTGACCCCGGGAATAGATGGTTCCTCTGTCGTTGATTAGCCACACATCAAAGCCGGCATCGGCAAGCAAGAAGCCTGTAGAGTAGAGAACAGCAAAGATTCGTACAGCTTGAGCAGATTGCTTTGATGTGGTAATAACTACATTGACACCAGTAAAGAGAAGACTTGCATATCTTCAAAGTTAAGGTAAACGACTTACCTATAGAATTGACTTGCTTAGTATTGGTGGCAACAAATGGATCAGAATTGCCAACAAGACCATGTTGTATGAGGACAGGAACACCGGATTTACTTCCAGGTCCATTTTTCCCATGAGGGATGCGGAAATGATTCAGGATGTACCCATCCGAACATATCACTTCATGTTTCTCCACCGTATAGTTCATATTCTTTATTAGTTGCTCCTGAATCACTATGTAGTTAACTGGGGCACACAGGGTTGTTGAGGTGGTACTTACTGTTGTCATCCACGCAATGTCTTTTGCGGCGTCGCATCGCACACCAGCAAACGCGAGGAACGCGATCGCATAACTGACGCAAATCAGCAATTGCCGCCGGAGAGTGCCTCCGTCAGCTCGCATCTTTCTCCGTTTTGGTAACAAGGAGGGCAGGGAGGAATAAAAAAGAGTCTATGAAGCACGATGCTCCGCAACGTGCCCTGAAATGAATGCTGCGTATCGCGCACCGCCCGGCTATATACCCAATATACATTTGACAACAGCCAAGAACGCGCAATTAGCCGATAAACCGAAATTGTTTCAACGCATAATTAGCAATGCGTAGTTGGTACACGTCTAACGCCCGACCCTCGCCACCGTCGCTCACACACTCGTGCCGCGGCTAAATTCTTCGACGGCGGGTCGTTATAAACGAAGCTTTGCATTTCGATAAAAACCAATCAAACAAGTAATAAAATTACATATCAAAACCGGCAATTACAATGTTTCCGTATTTTAATAGCGTCGTAACAGCAGCATATCAAGGATGAACGCTGCTTGTTTCTATTTCCATATGGCCCTAGTGTGAAGTCGGATGTGTTTTTGTTAATTAATATTAGGAAATTAACGGCAAGGAACTAAAGGCCACATTAAGTTCCTTCTTACATCCATAAAGTATTTAATATTATATCTTGCTTAAGCATTTGTAACTTAAACTGTTAAATGAAGGAGAGGTTGTTTAGCGAAGGTTGATCCTCAAAAGTTGAATTTTAATTAAGTTTATACCAATTAATTAAAAACTAAATTAAGATGACTTTGGTTACAGTATCTGGGAATGTGACTAGGTAGATCAGAATTTGTTAGGATCAAAATGGTTCCTTCAGATCAGGCTTGACTAATTATATTGATCTCATTATTTTGAAATTGAGATATATAACCAATTGAATTTTAAAGGTTTACTTATTTTATGGAATTATAATATTTATTTGTTTCTTTATAAACTATAAAACTATAAATACAAAATAACAGTTCTATAATAGATAGTTAACAATCAAATTAGGCTAACTTCCTCCGAGTGGGTTTTCTTGTGCGGCCGCGACGTTTGCCTTTGGGATTCTTTGCCGGGACAAGAAACAGCTTTCGCTCCATGTTGGAATACTCCGCGAGGATGTCCATAGTGGGGTAGTACACAACCTCGGCGGCGTCCAGCCCATACATAAAGTCCATATGTGCCCAATCGGCGATATAGGTCTTTGACTGGAGATTTGGTAGAAGTTTGTGGAAGCGCTCCACGTCTTGCAACTGTGCGAAAGCATCCTTACCGCCGTAGAATGTATGCACCGGTATCTGCACCGCGCTGCAATTGTATTCGGGAGGTTGACCCTGCTTGTATTTTTGCATATTCCCTCCATATCCATAATCAAAACGACGAAATTTTCCTAATAACAGCAAAAATGTTTCAAATAAACTCGGGTACCAATCGTAGCAATAAAACTTAATTAGACCTGTAACTTTGTAATATCAGCAAATTGCAAATGAGTTTGCCAGTTTGGCAATGCATTGATAACGGGTATTAGCATATCAGGCTTAGGTTTGCTTCCAATAACAATAAAGGGAAATTTATTCTTCTGATAAGGTGCAACAGTGGTATTATTTTTTGTAATGTCGCACGGCCTTGTCTGATAACTAACAAAATGTGCGTGTTTTGTGGCGTTCAATATTCGATGAGCTGGAACTGTACCTGAATTAATTTCTTGTATGTAATGCGCCATCTGCATCATTGATGAGCCGGCTGGGAAGTGGCCGTAGATCACCGGTAGCATAGTGGAATTCATCTGGGACGGGTTGTAGCCCATCAGCATGTAGTAAATATTTGAGCAGACGATCTGCGTCGTCTCTCGGTCCGTGCAGAGCATGCCGGTGAACAATCGCAGGAGACTGTTGCTGGGCGCAAAGTTGAATTCCCCAATGAAGAGTTTCAGCGCTGTAAGCTGTAAAATAACATGATTTATAGAATAGTGATGGTTGGGCAAGGCATCTTGTATGCACAGCTCTACTTACACCTCCCAGCGCTTCAATTGGTGCTAGCACGCGGAACAACAAACTGATGGTGTGCTTGTGGAAGGCAATAGGTGCATAGCTGATATGAGCCTGGACTTTCTCGTTGTACTGGGGCCGTTCGGAAAGCATGACCCATAAACTTGTAGTACCCTGACTGTGACCAATATGCAACACCTGTTTGCTCTGCGTTAAATTTAGTATATAGTCAATTGAATTGGGCAGGTCATAGACCCCAATTTCGTGCCAGGAGAAATCCCAGAATGTTCTGCGATTATAGACAGGATGTAAGGAGACATGTTTTTCCGAGTACTCATTTCCTCGCGTGTTCAATAACCACACATCGTACCCCTCGTCTGCGAGAAGGTACCCTGTAAAAGAATACCATCGGTTTAGTGGTCTGAAAAACTAGAATACCTTCATGTCAACCTAGTCCGCTTTTCGGGGTTTTGATGATCCAATCACTTGATGATCCCAATAAACCGTGCTGCAGTAGGACAACTGGTTTGTTTTTGTTCTTTTCTTGTTTACGCCCGTAGGGGATGCGATGGTGCGTCAGTATATAACCGTCTTCGGTGATCACATTATGCAACTCTACATCGTAGCCGTACTTTCTAATCAGCTCCGGCTTAAAATTGAAAAGAATCGCAATGAGAATGCATGCATGAGTAATGAGGTATGAATGGATGCTTCAAACGTATTAGAGGTGTTCCATCGTACCGTTCTCAATATGGCGTCCTCTTCGGGGCTGCCGAAGTCCAGACAGGTTGCACGCACCACAAGCGCTCCAACGACGGCTAGTAAACGAACACTCATGACTCTTCTTATCAAACGTCGTGGATCTAAACATACCGACAATTAGTTTGCGAGCGGCCGTTGCGATTTCGGGCGTATCGAGACCGCACTAAATATTAATTAGGAGCAAAATACGTAACCGGCTCCACACTCAACTTTTGATTTCGTTCATTCCGTTTCTTTTCACATGTTTTCGTTTGCAGTAAATTGAAGTGAATTTCTAATGCCTGTTGGGATCGTCGAGTGCCACTTGGCCGCGTAAATGACAATTTGCACGCGTTTAGTCGCCGTCCATCAATTGATTTGCGATAAATAGCGTTAGTTGCGTTTTTTCTTTTTGCTTGTGTTACGCTCGCGTGGTCATTCGAAGACTAAACTAGTGCGCGTTTAGTCGGTGCGCTACTGAAGAGTTTGGCGCGTCTTGCAACGCCGAATCTCCGGCGCGCGAAACGCCAATCAGCGGCGCTGCAAGAACAAGACTGACATAAACATTTGTGTAATCCACTTGCAATGTTTTAAGTAGCATTGCATCATCGACGCGGCGCGCGTTTACGGGCGCAAGAGCACGTTGTCAACAATGCAGGCCACTCGCGTTGAAGGCGAACACACTTTGATGTCGACTCTATCAGACACCCGACGACGTGTCTTGGTCATTTCAATCAGATACAATTGCGTGATTCCGACGGTGGACCTGCGTGATCAACACTCACGGCAAGTGCCATCGTCTGTCGCACCGACAGCGCAAATATTACGCCAGCCACTTTTACTTTTATTCGATCGTTGATTGAACCGCGTTATTTGGCCATCAGCATTGCAGAATTGATCACATATTTCATCACAGAGTTTGAGTATCAACTCAAGTTTTAATTACAATCTCCACAATCATAGAAAGAACTGAAGAACTCACCTAAATTTGAAGACACCGTTTTCACTACTTAGGAACTCATCGCTATTCAGACCTGTTGGTTTGCTAGTATGGCACTGAACTAAAGACCATCACGCAATTTGCAATCACGACTAGTTCGTACTGATCAGGCTTATATCGCTTGTAGAAGATGTAATATGCATCCAAGAACGTCGGTCACGGAATGAACACACTCACCTTGACTTTGTGGCACCACCACTTAGTATTCAAAGTCACTTAATATGCCTAATCAATTGAGTTATTAGGTTGTTTTTGTTTTGCGCAGAGTTATTGGGTAATTGTTAAACAAGCTATAAATCGCCGAATGTTGAACGGATTCTGCGCCTATCAGAGCGTGTTCCAAGGTAAAGTGTGGAGGACGATTCGGATTCATTCAGAAACTGCACTTGACTGCAGCGGATCGTCGACTGGCACGCACGAAAACGCGCTTTGCAAATTGCTGCGTGCTCCATCGGCCGGTCATTAGCGATCTAATCGAGTGCGCCGGTATACGCTACAGGTATGCGCAAATTCGATCATACACTGACCTCGTAATTGGTCAGAAAAGGCGCTTCGGAAGTCGGTCATTCCTTTCATGGAGCGCCGGTGAATAGACGAATCTCGACACCAAGCGATATTTGGGCTGGATGTATCCTTGGACTGCAATTAGTTGGACGAATCGGGTAATTTGTGACACCGTGTATTGCACAGCGCAACTCTCCATTCAAATCGCGCTCTCACAACCTTGATTCCGAGCGCATTGAGTGCAGCGTGTTTTCCTAGCGCACGATACACGCACGCTTTCCTCGTTTTCTAGAAATTTTAATTGGCCTGAAATACATACATACATTATGTTTGCTTCAAAATACACTGTTGCGTCGTGTTGCTGAGATTAGAATCTACTAAATTTTAGTTAACAAAAAATCAGTTTTAATTAGTTTTCTAACTAATGAAGGTTGATAATCAGTTCTTATGCAACAAACGAAAGTAATTGATATTTCAACAATACATTGATTAGTTTGTTGCAAAAACGTTGCTTATCTCTTGTTATGTGTCTTTAGTATGTTTCATTAAAGTAAAATTCTTTAAATACATTACGGTTATCTATTACTTAATTACTTGTTTATAACCTAATTACAATTTCTATTTATATTACGTTAATGAAACAGCTGCAAAAACATTAGATATCATTAAAATAACCCAAAAAATCTTTTGAAAGTGTTTTTGAGCAGTAAATCAAAGTCTGTCTTATTTAAGCAAATTTTTCCATGCTTAAAGCTAAATATTATAGATAGAAAAACCTTGATTTTAGTTATTTTGCTATTGCACGTTTACTTTAGGTGCAGCGAACGCAAATCTGGTCAAGTTCACTCAGATTATAGTATGGGTAAATTTTTAAAGCGTAAAATGCCAACAAAGTTGATCATTCCAGATGTAGAGAGGCGATATTTGCTGACATTTTACGTTTCCGACGAAAAAGAGTGATTCCTATAAGAGATAATCGACGACAACACATAAAATGAAGAAAAAAACAAGCAAAACAAAATACCAGAAAAATAAAAAATAAAATAATTATTCATAAAGAGCTGATGATATTTACTCGTAACTTATTTGGCATTTCCATCTTTAATTTCTACAAACACGTTTGTACACACACAGTTTGAAATCGATTAAACCTACTAATTATAACTTACTGTGACTGGCAAGCAGAAACTAGTTTTCACTTAAAATTTTGGCTAGACATTGGAATAGGCATAAGGAAATTACGAAAATCGACGATGTAATTTGCCTGTAATTGCAGGCGTGTTTAACTAGTGCAATTACAGAATTGTACAAAATATTCCTCGAAATAATGACATTGAGTATAAATGAATAAATTTTAATAATTATAGTCTTCCGCTTGTTTAATAAGGTTTTCGTTGTTTTGTTAAGTTATTTTATAAATCTCAAGGCCCCGGCGGTTAGTATAGAATTAACATTTATTAAAATTTATCAACAAAATATAAAGAAATAAAATAAAATTTAAAAAGGTACAAAAATAAGTAAGTCAATCAAGTTTATTGTGAATATTCTGACTTTTATATTAGCCAGCAAGGGAAAGAAAATAACACCGGGGTATTTCAATGCACTACATCATAATTAAAATTGATGTTACTATGACGACACATTCCTCAATATACGAGCAAATGTCGGCTTCAATTCTGTTTCGTCAGTCTCTTGTGTAAACAATCTGCGGAGCGAGATGATGTTTCCACAGATAACATCAATCATACTCATCGTGCGAGAGTAATCATTTATTTAAATTCTGTTTGTTTCAAAGTTGTTTTTCTAATTTTATTTTCTACATAATATCTTTAATTAGAAATGTTCTTGTTTTTGTTGTTGTTGGATTTGTTACATTATCAATGGGACAATGTACAGTCAATTAATTAGAAATGAATAGGATTTGTCCGATAATGTTAGGCCAATCCTAAAAACACATTAATTAATTGGCATTGTTTTATTCAAATAGTTGGACAATAATGATTATTGTCCGTTAATTAATTGCCCAACAATGGTTTAGTGTAAATATGGAATATTCCAGTGAATCGTTGCAATAAAAATGGCTGTGGGTGTTTATGTATTGCCAAAATTGATCAGGCGTCTTAGTGTGTCATCGTATACGAGACTACGGGCACTGATTCCGAATACGAAATCAGCATGTCCAAGGACGTTGTTCTCTGAGGAGGCAGCAAAGCCATTTGGCAATGACCTATTCAGACGTATTACGTCTAAGGGATTTACATAGCGGTCTATAGAGCTGTAGTACACGAAGACTGGTGTCTGGACCAACGTTAAGTTGTACTCAGTTCGGGCTTGGAAGATGCTGTTTTGATAGTGACCAAATCCACCTAAGGGCAATTTTCTAAATGTTACAAATTACGATCTCGTTTGATCAAGTTTGTACATACATGAGCGTACAGACTGTGTGAAGTGGATTATAGTCTTTGTAGAACAACCTGAAGGATTGTGCTGTAAGATCTGTTTCTGTTTTTCCGGATCCTGCTGTTCTGGATGTGAGTCAGCAAATGGAGAGTAGATGGAACCGCATAATGATTCAGTAAACGCATTCAGAGGACATGCCGCTGATAAGTAGAAGAAGAGCCTAGAATCCGGTACCACACTGTAGAATCCAAAGAACTGAGCAACTGTGGAAACCTGAAGATAAAAACATCATGAACTGATTTGGAATACAGTAATGTGTACAAACCTCACCAAGAAGAACCTTTCTGGAAAGGCCAGTATCTGTGTAGGAACGTTGGTAAGATGGCATAGGAATGTTGCAGGTGCGTAGCTGAAATGCGCCTTCACTTTGTCGTTGTACCCAGGACGCATCGCGGCCATCACATAGAATTGGGTAGCTCCCTCAGACATACCAATATGGTATACCTGGCGAAACCCTGTTATGTTCAAAACGTGGTCTATCACTGCAGGTAAGTCATAGACGCCCATCTCGTGCCAGGAGAAGTTCCAGAAGGTACGATTAAACCAACTTTGTGGATTTAACCTCGTGTGGTTTGTTGAGTATTCATTCCCGCGATTGTTCACCAGCCATACATCAAAGCCACTGTTTACTAGAAGGTATCCTAGGTAACAAATGGGACTATAAGTCAAAGAGAGTCCCATTATGCTTCTACTTACCCAGAGCTAAATCCTCACCCAGTGCTATATAATCAAAAGAAGATGCACAGAGGGAATGAGACAACAAAACGGGGAGTCCTTGTCTCGGAACAGATTCGTTCCGAGGACCTGGACCGGTAATACGATGTACCTCCAAGACATAGCCGTCTTCCGTAGTAATCCAATGTTGTTCATTTGGGTACCCCGCCTTGGTCAACAGCTCCGGCTATGAAATTATATAAAAATAATTCCGCTTTTGCACAGTTCGTCTACTTACAGTTGTATGACGGGTCTCTTGACCAAAAATGACCCCCGCCAGTAGACAAAGCCACACCAACTGGTGGTGGTGTGCGTTCATATTTCCTCTTGTAGTACCACAACGAATAGGAGTGGAGCGATTAGCGAGTGCATTTAAATATGGCTACACAATGCCTGAACATGAGCAAATTATTGAGGTCATTTTTGTGATAAATTGCGTTATTTCCATGTAGTATTTTTTTAAGCCGCTATTGTATATTTTTATTATTTAACTTTCTTTGCGCTTGCCTAGACAGCTGCATTACTCGCCAGCGCGCCTGCATTTGCTATCAGCGTGTATATTTAAAAAGCGGGTTATGCAAATTTGCTTAGATTAATCGTGTGTTGTAATAGTTTGTAGCGATCGTTGTGTTGAACAGAGGTCCTTGACGGGTAATTTTTTATATTGATGTTTTGCCTAAATTTGTTACATCTAAATTTATGCGTTATTGATTTGAGAAAACGTAAATAAATCTATAAATTACTAATAAGTACAGGTTGATTAATTATAAAATAAATTTGTAAATTTTTTAATAGAAAACTTTATGATTTCTTGCTCTAATCTAGAAAGTAAAAGGGCTGTATATAAGGGAAGGTTTTGCACCCTTATGTAAGTTCAACTTTTTGTTCACAGAGGACTCAGAGTGTATTAGATATGGGTATCTATTGAATCCTTGTATATTTATTGTGTACCTTTATGTTTTTAATATTTGCAGTTAACATTATCACACTATACGCTTTAAATAATTTAATGACGTCATTATAATTTCTTTAATGCATAGCAATGTTGTGTATATAGTGGGGCACGCCACACAACTGTCAAATCAATGTCTGCGTCACTCTGCGTACTCGACGTTTTTTTTTGTTAACGCATCGTCTACTTTGAACATTAGCAAACTGGGCTCTTGTTCCATTGGAACGTGTTATGAAGAACAATGCTCTGAAAATATTTGACTAGAAAGAACTTTGCTCTTTGGCCTTCAAGGGGTAACCAAACCTGGAACGTTTGAATGAATCATAAATAAATTGTAAAGTACTATAAGGCAACAAGTCAGGTTAAGATTTTATTCGAGCGTTAACAAACATAATAAAATTACATGTGGATGTCATTTTGAAAACAAACAAAATCAATACAAACAGAGATTCACAATGCTGATTGGTATATCCTTACTAGTAAAAATAAAAATAATTTTGGAAATACTTGAATTAGAAATTGAAAAGATTTTTGTTTGAAAGACGTTTCAATCGAAGGGAATATAAACGTAGATATTCTAAATTAAAGACAGCATGAAATATGTGCCTTATCGCGAAAGCGATTTTTCTAATCGCGTGTCATAATCGTAACGCGGACGCATTTCGCATAGTCGCGTATTAGGAATAAAGAACCAAGAACTTGCAGCAAAATAACGACGCTGCGCATCGTGCAATAGAAATCGTAATTGAACCGTAGAACGTCGACAGTGGGGCGTGTTGGAGGCGGTAGGGGGCAGCAAGTGGAAAAACAAAAGGATTACGCTGCCGTGCGACGTCGCGGGCATCTTTTCGCCGGCGTGCATTAACATCGCGTCGAGTTTTCGAAAATTCCGCACAGCGCACGGCGCAAATCCATACTTATTAAAGGCGGCGGCGCAATAATGCCTTGATTGCGTCGCATTGTTCGACGGCGCATCGAACGCGCGCGCCATCGACATTAACTTCGAAAGGCGTCCTGTGCAAAAAACGAGAACGTCGAACAATTGTTATTGTTATTCGAGTGACGGGCGCGCGCTGCCTCCATCAACATCCATCCATCGCCCAACTCGCACGTCGTCGCATGCAAAAAAAAAGCGTATTACACGAAGAATAGCGGAAGGCTAAAAAAACACCAACTTGCTTCTGCTCTCCTGCAAAAGGGGGAAAACGCTTAATGCACTTTTGGGCCCCCGCATGGAAATATCGCTTGTTGTTGCTCACTGGCTGCTCGATGCGCACTACAATTGCGCCTGCATTTATCTATGAGTTCATTTATTACCTTCCACAATTTTTTCCTACGCACTTTCGGCCTGTGTGTGTGACTGTGTGTATCTGCGTACTCCAGCTTTTGCTATTTGCAGCATGCCGGAACTAAGTAATTATGTGGTAGTCATGAATGAAGAGAGAGAGTCCGTTTTTTGCTGCTTTGCTATCATGGTAATTATTTTCTGTTCAAGCTGCTTGTCATACAGTGTGCTTCAGAAGACCTTCCATGGCAAACAAAATTTTAGCGTGTAAACGTTCGTGTATGGTATACGCCGAAATAACAACCCCTTAGAAGACTGGGGAGTCTTCCATGACAGAATCGGAGAATTTCCTTATTACTGGGTTGTACCACATTTTCAGAGCTTCCTGTAGATTTACTTCCACAATCCCGATACAGGCCTCATACTTGTCTTCTTCGCTTTCCGGCAACTTGGGCATGGCGGTGGAGGGTGGTTGCCGTACGCCGGCGAAGGCATCCGCCGCCGCGCGTCGTACGACTATTAGACCCTTACAATAGACAATCAATAGGCCCCTCGCTATCAATCAAGACGGATTGGCACGCACCAAATTAACGAAAACGATCCCCTTTTGGTCTGGTATGGCTAAATTAAAACCACGCCTGCTCTGCCGCCTCCGCGCGCTTCTGCTAGTGCTACTGCTACTGCTGTAGATTCACCGCCTCCTGTATCTGCACCAAACCCAAACCGCTGGCTTAAACTTAAACTTGTGTTAATGTTCCGCGACTGCATCAATCCGTTCCGTCGGCGTTCCGCGATTGATTTATAACTGCGATGGTGGTGAAAGGCATCGGGAGGCGGCGATAGCCTCCCCCGAAGAGGCGGTAGGAGAGTTCTTTCCTCGCCGGCGGATTAAATTCATCGCGATGTTTGCATGTTCGACGGTACGGGCTCAGCGCTTTTGTCTTCCGCTTCATTTGGCGCGCTTTTTGTGCGCTGCCATGGGAGCGCCCCGCGCGCCGGCAACCGCACATGCCAAACACAAGCAAGAGAAAAAAGAACTAGGAAAATTATTATTTATTGCGTGCGCTAACGTCTCAAAGTTTCTGCGAAACGCCCACCTGCTTAGTCTAGTCCCTGATGGGTTGAAACGGAAAATGTGCGAGTTTTCCGGTCGCGTTTTAATAAAAATTCCCTTGGATTTCGATAATAAATCCGCCTGCGCATGTGTGTACCTATGTGTCTGTATTTGTATAGATATATGTGTGTATGGCTATGTTGTGCACATAAAATTTTTAATAAAACAAGCGTAATTCTTAAACAGCTATGTTGGAAGCCGTGCTTCCGGTTTCACTTCACATGGCGCCGTTTACCGTTGCATTGTAAGAGGTGCATGTAATAATTTTTGTTCTCAATGTTTGCGACTCCAGAGGCAAAATTAAATATTAAGGTTGAGTTCCTTTTAGCCGGTGTGTGCATTCAGGACACCTTCAAGTGCAGCAAAATATTTGACATAACGTATAATAGTTTGTTGGGACTAATATTTACATGCATCCTTCAACCTTTTTGTGCTCTTTTTTGGGAATTTTGTATATAAGTATGTGCATGTAAGCAACGAAAACAAAAAATCAACAAGGTAAATTCACTACTTACAAAATATACTATCAGAAAATATACCGAATCAAAATTTCAAGCGTAAAGAAAACTGAGTACCAATGTTGCAGTAAAGTAATTGTCAATTTTAAAGCATAGAATTCAGTAGAGTATGTAGATTATACAAAGTACAAACTGCGCACATAATTTGAACAAAAATTTACAATTTTAGAGGCTGTTGTCGACATTTTGTTATTACTGTTAGCCGTTCTTTGATGTTTTAAGGTTATAGTTGCATGTACGCCAATTGGGATTTTTGTATATGGTAGCGTTCAAACTGAACTTGCGTTGG
>JAODGA020044744.1:0-11626 GCA_027574885.2 Drusilla canaliculata | reverse complement strand
GTTAGGATTTACCGAGTGGGTAGACTTAGATTAAGTTTATTTTTTGTTAACTTAGGGTTAAGCCCGCTCCAGACATGCGGCGAACACCGAGCACCGTTTTGGCAACAGTGCTCTCAAATGTTCGTCAAAAACATCATTTTGACACCGGCGCATTTTATCTTGCTTGCTTTGGATTGGCTGAGAGATATATTTTGGATGTAAATCTGAGAACACTGTTGCCAAAACGGTGGTCGGTGTTCGCCGCATGTCTGGAGCCGGCATTAGGCTTTGTTAACTTACCGCTAGGGTTAGGTTAGGTAAGGTAAGGTTAGGTAAGGTAGACTTAAGTTAGGTTTCTTTTGTTAAGATATATAATACAAACTCAACAAAATTATTCATCACTTTGTGGATTTTTTCATGTTATTTGTCATTTTGGAAGACAAATAGGGACCAAATTATACAAACTCAAAAATTTTACCTACTAAATTTGGGCTAAAAACTCTGTTATGATCTTTTTCGTCTCACGGAAAAAATGCTTTCTTTGTGACGAATTGCACCCTGCCCTATTTTACCTAAAATAGGTAACGTTCGAATTGGCTTCCGGTAATTTTTGCGGTAAGCAACTATTCGTAATGGTACTTTAATATCGCAGTGGAAATTTTAGCGGAAATATTGAAACTGGCAATTTTTAAGCTCAAATTTCTTTATAATGGGATTATCGAGTTACTCAAACAGTATATAATGATACTTTGATATCGCTTTAAGTAAGGCAAGTATTGTGTTATGCTAGGTTAGGTATATAGAATAGCTTAAGTAAGGTTAGGTTAGCTTCGGTTAGGTTTCATAAAATAGCTAGGTTAGGCTACCTTAGGTCAGGTTAGGCTACCTGTTGGGTTATATAGAATAGATTAGGTGTGCTTAGGTTAAGTTTCATATTTGCAATACAAATCCAACAAAATTATTAATTGCTTTATTTCGATTAATAACCTGTAAAGTAAAGTAATCACTGCTCAAGACTTCCATTCAAATTAATTATTGGCGGTACAAAGTTTGCCGGGACAGCTAGTGTATAAATACAAGGTAAATACACCAAATATATTATACTATAATATAGTATAATATATTTGACATACACCCAAGCACATCTTGGGGTGACATATAACGACTGAAATGATTTAGTGTGGTTATTCAGCGCGAGACGGCGATAGATGTATTAATTTCGCAAAATTAAATTACAAACTTTCGTAATTTAAATACAAAGCACCACATAAAGACTAGCATAGCAAAGCGCACCTTCGCATCAAGAAGATGATACTGGCACGGCGTGCGGCTGGCAAACCTGTTATACCATTCAAAGGTACCCGACAAAAGCTGATTGGGAAAAGTTACTAGTTACTAAGGAAGCAATTTTAAACAACAATAAATAAAAATCAGACAATACGCGTGCTTCTGCTTAGAAAACTGAAGCAGCCTCCTTCTCCAGAGTTAAACATGTTTGGCGCCCAAAACTTTTATTATAAAAATCATAACATAATTTTTCCGTAAATATATATACCAAAACTTATTTTTCCCCCTCTAATAATAAATCTTGTAAAATCTTGTGAATGAAATATTAATCGTTAGTTCGCACACGCGCTCTAACAGGCAACGACTATTGACTGTGTGATGGGGGCGGTACTTTCAATGAGCGTAAGGGGTGTAATGCGCCGCCAAGACGCGCAGCCCTCTCCAACTGCCCCCGCGCAGCGTGCAGCCATTCAATGAAACACGACCTGCTGCAACCTTAACAATGGTGACAATTCCTTAAAAATACTTAAATAAATATATCATTTATTTATTATATCGTAATAAACATGTCAGCTGTAAACCGATAAACTTCGTGCCCCTCGCACACGATTAGCGCAAAACGGGTTCGCGGTTTCTATAAGATGCATAGTTCAACAAGCGCGAACGACGTGGGCAAATGGAAAACAAAACGTTCAAGAAGATCATCATCGCACTGCTGGTGCTCGGCCTGCTGTCGCTGTATCTCTCCTACACGTTCAATGCATGCTTGATGGCAAGTTTCGCAAAGGTAATGCAACCAATGAACACTGATACTATCAAAGTAGAGCATTATTGATTATATTCAATTATGTGATTTTATGTTGATGACTAATATTACGTCTGTATCCAGTGGCGGCAACATCCAATCGTGCTGAATGAGAACATAAATCTCCACTATTCAACCTCTGTTCGCGTCGTACCACTGCTTGTTGATAACGAGACGTTTTCCGATGCGTCACCAAAATACAAATTCTTCAGGGAGGCTGGCCTTCGGCCCTACAGGCAACTGCCAAGCGCGCTCATCATCGGCGTGAAGAAGGGTGGTACACGTGCGCTGCTAGAATTCATCCGGGTGCATCCAGATGTGCGCGCAGCAGGTAATCTATTCCAATCTCTACTGTCCTCAATTCTTCACACAGCCCTCCTCTGTGGCCAGGTAACGAAGTACACTTCTTCGATAAGAACTACGCCAACGGCTTCGAATGGTACCGCCAGCACATGCCCCTAACACTAGAGGGTCAACTCACTATCGAAAAGACACCGTCGTACTTCATCACCAAGGAGGCACCGCATCGCGTCCATTTGATGAACCCTTCCACCAAACTCCTCGTGGTGGTACGGGACCCGGTCACGCGCGCAATCAGCGACTACACGCAGGCAATCAGCAAGAAACCGGAAATGCAGCGCTTCGAGCAGCTCACATTTGTGCAGCGGAATACAAGCAGCAAGCTGACGCGCGTAGTCGACACCAGCTGGGGACCAGTGAAGTTGGGTTTGTACGCAAAGTACCTCCTACGCTGGTTGAAGTACTTCCCATTGTCGCAATTCCTCTTCGTGTCCGGTGAGCGCTTGGTGGTGGACCCTGCCGTTGAGCTGAAGCGCGTTCAGGATTTCCTAGGCCTCAAACGTGTCGTCAGCGAGAAGCACTTCTACTTCAACTCGACGAAAGGCTTCCCTTGTCTCTTCAAAAGCGAGGGCCATGGCGCACCGAAATGTCTGGGTAAAACCAAAGGTCGCAATCATCCACGCATCGACACGCTGGTCCTGCAACGACTGCGAGATTTTTACAGACCGTTTAATTTGCGCTTCTATCAGATGACGGGCATTAATTTCGGATGGAGCTAAACTTACCCAATGTATGGCAAAGCTAAACTGCCCCCAATTATAACTGTGATGTATAAGAATAACGGTGACAACACACGGAATGCAAATAATCGAAAAGACATAATGAGTTATCTTGTCAAATCTACATTATAAACACAGCAGGAGCATATACCAAACAATAGTATGATTTACACTTTTCAATGATAACCGCAGAGATAATTAACAGTTGAATACTAGACACAATTGAATAAAATTCATATTTTCATATCAAATAAGATTAAAGTAATTCACAATAAATGATTGCACAAGTATCCACATAGGGTATGAGTGGGTTGTTTACTTAGATAATGTACAAACTCAGACAACGAGTTTGGCTAGTCACAAACAGCATGGAAAAGACACCATAGCCATTGTGTGGGGTTCGAGTAGATTTTTTTATACAACTTTACTGTAGCTTAGTGAGACGATGACGATTAACAAACGAGAAACTTGTCAATTGATGAATTAGAGCCCTCCTTTATGCATGAATTTGTATATTCATTGATTACAGAGAAAAGACAGTATTGTAAGCATTGTATCAACTTTACGTTGCAGTGTATTTTGTAGCCGATGTTTTGTATAAACTCAGGTGCGGATTTTCTACATGCCCTTAGCAATATGTATTAAAGAACCACAGATAAATATAGCTCAAATTTTGTCAGTATTACCCAAGTTGATAAATGTGTTTCTCATAACACCAATCACAATCATAGAACTGGACATGATAAATAGAATGTGTCATTGTCACATGATGCATGTCCCACAATCCCAAATATCATTGACAAAACATAAATTTTCATCAATTTATTTATGAACTAAACATCTTGTGAACTTCCACCTTCGAAATTTGGTGACAATGTTTCTATTGGTTGAAACATAATACCAACAGCATCTAACTTTGCATAACATGGTGCATTAATTAGACCACTCCAATATTTGTCAGTAAAGCCATAATTAGTCCTAAAACAAAATCATTAGATCATATTTTCAAGAGAACTATTGCAGACATACAATGTTTTCCATTTTTCATCCCTCACAGTTGCAGTTCTAGGTCCAGCTGACTTCAAGTTATCAAAAACATCATCAAGTCCATCTACAACCTTGTGATTTTCATCTTGAAACAATAACATGACATACTTATACTGGCCATATCTAAATTCATTTCTCCTAGACTTCTTAAACTCCTTATGTGCTTCATTAAAGCTATCACTTAGGTGAGAGGAAAGGAAATATTTTTCTAGAGCAACTTTTCTAAAGTTTTTATAATTGCCTATATCTTCACTAGTTCTTAAAAATAATTGATATGCTTTATTGATAGTCCATGGCACATCATTTTCAAAAATTTCCAATTTATCCTAAAATGACACACATTAAAAAACGTAATTAGTTATGTTTTTACTCACTGTTTCCAATAAAAATAATGCATCAAATATTGGTATAGGTTTTCCTTTTACATATACCTCAGATTGAATAGAACTGTCACATAAAGCAATAATCTCAACTTGGTTTATTTTGGAATTCCAAACACCTACAGCCCTTGCAGATCTATAAATAGCTTAATTACAATATTGTATGATAAATATATTGATAGCTATTACTCCACTCTGGGATAGTCAAAATCAATCAATTTCTTGATTTGATCAATCCTTGATTCTATCAATCCATTGAGACTATGGTCAAAATCAATATATTTCTCATGGTAGGGAGGTGATATTGGATTGGGATCTTGAGAAGTTTCAATTAATTTCACAGCCCTGAAAGAAAACATTTAGAATGAGAATTACTGTACAAGAATGTAATCACCATTTGTTGAAGGCTTCTTCATCTTTCTCAGGATCCATGCTCACATGTTGTCTTCTTCAAAACATTGATTCATAACCTAACATTGATCATCTGTTTTTTTAGGTATAAATGTCAGACTTTTGAAAATATATATTTATGCTTGTTTTCATTTTTGTTTTCTGGTATATCCTTTGGGATTTTCTAGCTTTTATTAGTGATTTTTATCAGTTCAGTTATATCTATATACATTGAAAATGTGCTCAGGCCTTACATTTCAAGTCACAGCATACAAAAGCAGATTCAATCTGAATGTACAGATACATAAAATTAGACAAACTGCAATGCCCAATTATAATTTAGTATAAGATTGTTTGATCCTTGCATGAGGATATGCTTTGATAACTGTTGTTAAACTTGTCTAATCCAGGTCCTTTCAGGATGACTTCCAACTCCTGAAAATCAACTAATCTTCCAATATCATTATCATTTCTTAGCCTTGTATTGGGTAGTTTTCTGATGCGTTCCACTTGGGATGCAGACACCCCTAACTCTTCACAGCAGAGATTCAAAAGTGCATCAAATTGTAAATTATCTGTAGGCAGCTCAACTTCAATAAAATCTGGATCACATGAGCCATTCACTCGAACCTTAAGTACTAAAACTGTTAGAAAAACATATAAGACAATATTCAGCTGTCTGAGGGTATTTTAAAGCAGAATAGTAACAGCTAGTTAATGAAGCAAATACCATTTGCACTTGAGGGAAGACTTGTGATAGGAAGTGCTGAATGTCTTGGCATTTTGTTCAATTCAACCTTGCCATTAATTGGAGCATTCTTAATATAATTCGGAATAAATTTAGTGGCAATGCCAATCTCCTCAGTGTAGTAGGATGCCTGTGGAGCTGTGGACTCTCCCAGCAGTTGGGAGATATTTGAATGGGAGCAGAGATTCGCGGGCTTCTCGCCGTTCTGCGACTCGACGTTGATGTCGGCGCCGTTGTTCAACAGCATGCGCACGATGTCCTCGTGACCGCGCTTACAGGCCCAATGCAGAGCGCTCCTGATTGAATATTGAGATATCAGTCAAAATGCGGCACTTGTGTGACAGGACTTACCAGCCGTTGATACGGTTCTGTGCGTTGATGTTGACGTTCTGGGAGATCAATCCCTGAACGGATTCCGCATCGCCGAGACACGCGGCCTCGCGCAGTTTCTCCTCGATCAGATAGGACATCCTGCACTGGCCAGGATTGATTTGCTCTTCGAATTCCAGTTTCCAGCTGCTTACAAATTGCAGGTTACAATCTTACAGTTTCAGCTAATATCTTAAAACTGTAACCGCTTTCAACTAGAGATAAACATTTCGTAATTATACAGTAATATATCTCTAAACAATATATATCTTACTGTCCTAGATATAGAGCATCTAATTTTGTAAACAATAATTCCGTCTATATATTAACTACCTAAATTAATCATCAGTGTTAATAGCTTTTAAATGCTCTACATTGCAATTTTACAAATAAAACTCCTATCAATGAAATAAATTTACTAGTTGATGGTAAATTAAACTATTTCTAACCTAATTAAACTTGAATAACAATCATAAATGATTCAACATTATGATTTAATAAATTTATTGTGTGTACATTGAAATATTTATTGAAATAATATGGTTATTATTCAATTATATTTATAGTGAGTAAAATATAAATAAACTTATAAATGTAATTAGATACGTATTTAAATTAGCGTGTTAGTGCGCAATGCCATGACCTTATTGAGGGCGCCACAGGAAACTCCTCGTGGACAATGTTATTGTGATGCAGCTGATTCAATCGGATATCGCATTGTTGGTATTATTGCGCTTTTTAACAGCCCGAGTTGATTGCGAGGAAACGCGTCGGAACGCAGTGCGGCGAAACATAGTCGCCAGTCATGTCGATTGGCGCATGACAGACGAGCCCACGTGTGTTCGCTCAGCTGCGCTGATTTGCAATTTATTATTACTCACCGCAGCGCGTACTTGCTTTAAAGCCGTCAGCCAGTGATGTGCGTACACGTGTTGCATTGTTGACGACTGCGAGGATGTCCTCCACGTTACCCAGCTACGAGGACGCTCTCCGACAGCAGGATGAGATCACCGTCGACGTAATACTATTGTAACTTAACTTAAAGTACATTAGACTAAGTGTTGTTTCATTCAGGTACGTTCAAACCTCTACACGGATATCTTCGCTGATGTGCAGGAGCATGAATCAACTACCTCTGACGATGATCCCCTCGTGCCATCAGTGCGCTACCGGGGACAAAAGAAAGTTACCATTGAACCAGGCTCGCTCAATGCATTGTCAACCAAATATGAAGTAAATATCATGTTACATTTGCTTTGTTTTCGTATTTATTCAATTCCATTGAATATGTTGATCAATGATTTTTGAAAATTTTGGTGATCTTTTCTAGAGTTTAGACTATGATACCATAGAAAATTATTTATTACTTGACGAGGAGCGGAAGAAAGGTTACAAGTTTATCGTTCGAAAATTGTTTGCAAAATGGTTGATTTTCTGCTTAATTGGTATGATCACAGCGTTGATTGCATGCGTCATTGATATATCGATTGACACGCTGTGCTCCATGAAGTACGGCTATTTGCAGAAGCGTAAGTTTCCTTAACGGAATTTTTATAGTAATACAATTGATGCATTTTTAGTGGTTGATAAATATGTGGTTGAAGGGAAACTTTACATCCCCTATTTCTATTGGCTAATGTTCAACATCATTCCCGTGTTCATCGGGGCAGTTCTAGTCGCCTACGTGGAACCCGTTGCGGCGGGTAGTGGTATTCCGCAGGTGAAGTGTTACCTCAATGGGGTGAAGGTACCGCGCTTGGTGCGGATTCGCACTCTGATCGTGAAAGCAGTTGGCGTGGTTTGCTCCGTCGTTGGTGGTCTCGCCGGCGGTAAAGTATGTAATTGTAGAGTCACGTTACACTCTTATCGCATGATGTCTGTCGATAATGCACTGATGAATCATGTATTTGCTAATCAAACAGGAAGGACCAATGATTCATGTGGGAGCTGCCGTCGCGGCCGGTATTTCACAGGGGAAGAGTACGACGTTCAAAACGGATCTGCATCTGTTTAGATATTTTCGAGAGGATCAAGAGAAGCGCGACTTCGTCTCTGGTGGGGCAGCTTCAGGTGTTTCTGCCGCATTTGGTGCACCTGTTGGTATGCCTATTCCTGCGTATCATTTGCTTTAATATTGTAATGATGTTATATGCCACCAGGTGGTGTACTGTTCAGTTTAGAGGAGGGCGCCTCCTTCTGGAATCAGAGTCTCACATGGCGCATCTTCTTCGCGTCGGTGGTGAGCACGTTCACGTTGAATCTCTTTCTGTCGATGTTCTTCGGCGAGCCGGGTAATCTTCAATTTCCGGGTCTTCTGAATCTCGGCCATTTTGAAGAGTTCAATTACTCGCTGTATGAACTGCCCGTGTTTGCGGTACTCGGCGCTATCGGCGGTCTGCTGGGAGCGCTTTGGAATAGTATTAACTACAAACTCTCAGTATTCCGAATACGATGCATCAATCGGCGTTGGCTCAAGGTGATCGAAGCCTGTTTGGTGGCAATGATGACGGCGACGGCTGGTTTCCTGATGATCTTCTTCTTAAACGATTGCAAGCCATTGGGACAGGATCCAACTAAGTTCCCAACCCAGGTAAGTCTATCTATTAAACCTACTTGTAGGTAGGCTCTCAGTAGTTATCTCAATCTTATCGTCTCTGCAGATGTACTGTGGGGATGGTCAATACAACGCGTTAGCTTCCATATGGTTTCAAACACCGGAAGCGTCCGTACGTTCGTTGTTCCACGACCCGCCCAACACGCATAGCGTCGCATCGTTGATCTGCTTCGTGATTGTCTACTTCCTGATATCCTGTTGGACGTTTGGATTATCAACTTCGAATGGGCTATTCATACCCTCTCTTCTCACGGGGGCCGCGTGGGGACGGTTGGTTTCCGTGGGCCTCTCATATATCTACCCAACTGTACGAATAAACGTGTATTTAACAATGATTAACTTATTTTACATAAATCTGCTTGTAGACATTAGATCAACCAGGGAAATACGCTCTAATCGGAGCTGCTGCTCAATTGGGCGGACTCGTCCGAATGACAATCAGTTTAACTGTGATCATCATGGAGACGACACAAAATATTTCGTTCGGCTTGCCATTGATAGTGACGTTGATGGCAGCAAAATGGACAGGTGACTTCTTCAATGAAGTGTGTTGCAAACTCCTAACTTGAGTTAGTAATAAATTAACTAATGATCATCAAATTTCAGGGTATCTACGACATTCATATTCAACTAAGTGCAATCCCATTTTTATCTTGGGACCCACCACCACTAACCCACAATATTTACGCGAGCGAAGTAATGTCGCATCCTGTGATTACGTTGAAAACGATTGAAAATGTTGGACACGTTGTGGAGTTGTTAAAACTGAAGTCTTACAACGGTTTCCCGGTCGTTGACCCTCCACAGAGTGATACGGTTTGTACCTTATGATTATGATCACAGATATTTCAATAATAACGTCATTATATAGGGAAATGTAACTTCCTACGGCAAGTTAAGGGGTTTGATTCTGCGCTCTCAGTTGATTGTTCTTCTACATAACAAGATTTTCAATGAAACTGAAGGCACTTGGGTGGGAATCAGCACGGATATCTTTAGGGATGAATATCCTCGATATCCTACAATTGACGTAAGTGTGCCTCTTTTTTTGTGATACATGATGAGGTCATCTTTGATTTACCTATAATATTTTACAGCAAATTAGTATTAGTGATGAGGAGAAAACGTACGCAATGGATCTGCGTCCGTTTCTTAATCCTTCCCCGTTCACAGTGTTGCACGTAAGTATTCCGCAAATTTATCGTTTATTTTAAAAGTGGTGTAAGTCCATTTTTTAATGGGATGTTACGCAATGTATGCTTAATTTAGTGATAAATTTTTATTTAACAAAACAAAAATGGACTTACACCACTTAATAAACGGTCCAAATAATCGCAAGTCTTGATAACTAATTGTCGATGTTCACAGTCGACGTCGCTGCCGCGTATGTTCCGACTGTTTCGTGCGCTGGGTTTGCGCCATCTGCCCATCGTCAACGACAGCAGCGAGGTGGTCGGCATGGTCACCAGAAAGGACCTGGCACGCTATCGCGTCTGGCGACATCGCGGCCGCATGGGCGTCGAAGAGCTGGTCGTCTCCAAAGACATCTAGCCCAGTCAATATTAGTTTTAATAGGACAATACAATAATTACCAGTACACATACAATATGACGTTAATACGGGGATAAAACATGTATTTTCGTTCGATTATGACTAGAAAATGCGGCGATGCTCAAGTCATAATTGCGTTTTTCTTTTATTCCCATGACATACACAAAAGTTTGATGATTACAGTATAAATATTTTACAAAGTTACTAAATATTTTTATATATATATGAATGTTGTAAATGTCTATTACTATATTAATAAATTTATGTCGGTTCTGTAATCCGCACGGGTTTGCATTGCATGTGTGTTTGTGTGTGGTTTCTGCTTCTGTTTTTTTTACCTAAACCTTTTATAGGATGGGATGAATAAGGTTGCAAACACAGGGCCCCAACATAAAGGTTATCTAACCTTAGTCTAGATCCATTAGTTTTACTTTGTGTCTTTATAGATAGAATGCTTGCAGCAATAAATTATCGAAATCTTCATCTTCACGCGCAATCAGTCCGTTGTGTTGCCAAATTACACCCACCACATTGAATTGCGTTATTCCAAATCTATATAAATTTCTTAATTACTTATTTAGAATGTTTATAGTACTGTGCGGAGCTTAGGGTAAATTACACAGGAAGCTTCACTAATTCGTACTGAATAATAATACCTGATAAAGTTATAATTTCTTACACGTCCATATATATATATCGGGTCCAACGCAATGTATGGAGTTTTCTTTTTGGCTTTGCTATACAGAATCTCTCGCGATTAATTTCACGCACACCACCTACCTCCCGATGCCTTTCAAATAAAATTAATTTACTTACTAGTGTTATCCCTTTGTGTGCCATTGCTGTATGTATATATATGTGTCGTGTTGTTTTGTGCTTTTCCGCTCGTCAAAAATCCTAGGATTGTGCAGGTATATGACCTACCTCTGACGGCACTGTCCGTGGTCAAAGCTTCGTTGCTCATGCGTAGTCATTGCCTCGCGTGTGGTTCATCCACCCACCGCGCCAGCCAATCTACACGTAGGAGTGGCTAGACGTGCTAGCCTTGCGTCGGTGTCACGCGGACGTCTCGTTCTCGCCCCAGCCCTCGCTGTCGCAGTCGGAGTCGCTCGCCGAGTCCGAATCGCTGAACTCGACGGCGACGCGGCGCGCGAGAATACTCGCCACGTCGTGCAGCCCGTTGCCGCGCTCAACCTCCTTCTGCTCGATCTTCTCCACCTTGCGCAGCTTGATGCCGTCGCGGATGGCTTTGAGCAGATCGTTGCGCGGATCGACCATCGGCGGCGCCTTCTGAATGGCGCGCGCCTTGGGCGGCGTCAGTTTCGGCGGTGCGGCGTTGAGGGTCTTCGCCAGACCGCCGTCGGTGATCGGCGGCGG
>JAODGA020044720.1:0-11348 GCA_027574885.2 Drusilla canaliculata | reverse complement strand
CCCCACCCCTCTCCATCGGGTTACTCCCGCTTCCGTTCCAGGTTTTTCTGCTCCTGATCTGGCTGCTGGCGGGCGCGTTCGTGCAGAGCTCCATCTTCTGCTGCGCCTACTGGGGCCTGGTGATGCTGCTCACCGGCTTCTGGACGCCGACGGTGCTCACCGTGATGATCCTCTGCTACCACATCCTCACGCAGGACCACCGCTTCCCGTCGTACATCTTCAACGCGGCGCTGACGATCGGCTGCGGCGTGTGCCTGATTCTCGGCGCGCTCGCGTACTTCACGTACGCGCACGGCTACGTCGCGAAGCGCATCACGACCACCATCGAGGCGGTGCGATGCGGCACGCTGTCGGTGATGTACGCGACGCTCGCGTGCCTCATGGGCCTCGTCTTCTTCGGCGATGCGGCGTACACGATCTACCGCTACATCCACCTGGAGGCCGAGGAGGAGGACGAGTAGTGGCCCAGTAACGTCCAAACCCAAGTCCCCCTCCTCACACACATACACACACACACACAAAACGCACACCTTTCCAAAACCCACTCATGTATTCATCGCCCATCGAGAGTAAATTAAACGTGGAGTTGGCAGATAGGTGCCTGCGTTCGATTCGGGTGGGTGGGATTCTCCAACAGATTGCGCAAAAGCGCCATGATCGTGCTGGCATTTCTATTGTACGAAAGATGCGCGCCTGGAGATGCAAACAAGCGCGTATTATTTCACATCCAATCCGCGCCGCGCCGCGCAGCGAAAGCAGCGTCCAGGACGTGATTTACTATTATAATAAATTATACGATTTTGCAAATCACGACGCGGCATTCAACGATCCGCATCGCGACGCCAGCACACCCCCTTCATACTTTGCACGCGACCTTTGCGAACAATAAAGCACCGAACGCTTCATGCATGCCGAAACAAGTTCATATAACTCACCGTAATTGCATGCAGATTTCAATCAAATTCCACCCAAAAAAAAAAACACACCGCACACTTGCCAATTTCTAATGCTAGGGCGTTCACTTTTAGAAATCCACACAAACTCGTAGTGGCAATTAAATAAGCATTAAAATCGCGTGAAAAGTAAAACCGGGCTCGTTCGAGCGAAATTAATTTGGTCAAGCAATTTCACTTTTGCTGTCGAATGCAAACAAAGGCAAGCAAAAACCGCGCCGTTCGACTTCAATTACCCACCAGCGCTTCTTCATTAGCTATTAGCAGCCGGAGATGTTATTAAAAACCGTAATTACGAGCGTGTTTAATGTGCTTTGAATGCGAAATACTGCGCTGGAAAGGAAAAAAAGGAAGCAGCCAGCGAGAGTGTGGCAAACGTTGTATGCATGAGGAACGTGTCTGTGGGTATGGAGTGAACGAACGATGTAGGATAAGAACACGATAGGGCATCCCCGCGAGGCGCAAAATCGAAACAAAAAAATAAAAGAATTGGCGCTGCGATTGAGCGCATCGCGCATGCAAAGCGTGTTTACACGTGCTGAGGCAGCACGACAAGCGTGTGGAATAATTGCCTAGCAAATACTAGCGAATGCGTCTTCGCCGCTGTGAGTTACGACGAGTGCAGAAATAAAGCAGCGTTGGAAAATTAGACCTGCGCTACGCGCTGCGCGGCCGTACCTGCAGCGATAGAGATGCGCCCGTCGCGGCTGCAGGTACGGGGGCCGCGGACACAGATAGAGGGCCGCGCGGCCGGTGATTACATGCGGCGTCCGCGTGCTGCGCCAGCACCGAACCGGCCGCCCCGGTGAAAGAAGCGTGTGCAAGAGGAACAAAACGACGCGTCGCGCCTCGCGCAAATGGTGGGACACGGCTGCGCGGTCGGACCGGAGGAGCCCGCACGGTTCTTCGCGAAGCGAAGACACTCGCGCGTGTGTTGGTGGTGTGCGCGCGTCGCGCAGACCTTGGCAGCAGGAGCCAGCACCTGACCAAGTGCACACCATCGACAACGGCCATACCGTCCGACGACTCAGTTACCAAGGACGCGGTGTGCGACCGACCGGGCGTGCTGTGGTACACCTTCGCGCAGGAAGCGCTCAAGCGGTATAGGTACCTACAAAGTGCTGGTGTCCCAGCGGAACACCAAAGCAAAACCGTAGTGTTCTTCTAAGTTGCTCTACCCTGTGGAAGGTCACCATTTGAAGGAATTGCGCCCAGCTGGACGGGATACCAGCAACTCTGCAATCATTCGCATTCCGTCCTCGGTACCCGTACCTGCACGCGCGCGCACACCTCCAGTCCTTGGATGCACTGGAGCCGATCGGTGTGCGTTTTCTTGTTTGCTGTGCCTGCGCTCGGATGACTGCAATGAAGTGAAGTGTCAAACTCATACGTTCAGCGACTTTGTATCAGTGCAAAGCAACGATAAACTAACAACATAGTGACGTGAATATACCTACCACCAACTTACAGGTAAACCCGACAAGGCACTGAACCTTAGTTGTACCATGTTTTTGCATTTCAATTTATCAGAGTCATGAATGTTGATCTATTAATCTTCGCGACAACTTTCAACGTTTGATTTGCCATCAAAGATTCGGCGTACCATCAATCTCATTAGCACCTTTATCGGTATTATCAGCGTAATGCATGCAAATGTTTGCAAATTGGTGTCGTCTCTCTTCCGAGACTGAAAATGTTTGGCTTAAGTTGTGCTGTGCGTTAATTGGTAGTAATTAATGGCTAAAAAAACGGTATCGTTTGCATGATTTACAAAGGTTTAGGAAGGAATTCGCCATTTTTACGAAATTAATTGATAGTATTAGCATGTTTAAACTTTTTTTGCCACCATTGTTCTTCGTGTAACATCTTCGGGAAGTACACTGGTGAGACGGTGGCAGAGAAACGAAAAAATCCGAGAGATAATCAGTTATATCTGTGTCAGTGTGGCGCACAAGGTTACACACTTATTTTACATCTAAAGTCGACGAATTGTATGTAGTTGCCGTTTGAGAACATCTCAGGCGTGTAAAAAAGCGTTAACTTTTCGGCTGAGGCAAAGGTTAAATTAATTTGATGTCAAACGATGGCCTTTTACGCTACAAGTTTAGTAACTTCCAATTAGAGTTAAAATGATTTCAAATTTATTCCGCTGCTTTCATTTTTTTCTATTTTGAAGGCAATGTTTTCATGTTTTTTTCTCTTTCGTTACGTTGCGATACGATTACGATTGTTTAGCGCATAGATTACACGTCGCATTGGCCGCGAACAATTACCGAACGGCGTTAATAAATAATACAAATGTTGCACACTGTTTGCACATTGTACGCACGCAAGCAGCGCAATGAAGAGCAGACGGCTCTGCGGTAATGCTAATCGCCGTAATTACACTTATTATATCTATTTGGTTTGAGTATTGTGTGCTGGCCGTATGTGTGGCACGGCGCGGCGTTCTGTGCTCCTCCTCGTCCACGGCGCAAGCAGAAGAACAGAAAACAGAGAAAAAAATGCATGATGATGCCGATTGCAATTACGATTACGGCGCTCGTTTTATGCTCGCCGATTGTAATTATACCCATGCGCGTCGTGTGTTAAACTCACGTTTGGCCTATCAGTCGCGATCAAATGTCGAGAAAATTACGTACATTACGTAATTCAATTCATATTTCATATTTTAAATGCACAAATATACTTCCAGATACATTAGAAGAATTGAAGAAAGTCATTTGCAATTCGCAATTATCTTCATTGTGCCATTTTGTGGTACCTTTTAGTTATATTCGTTTGGGTTTCAGACCATAATCGGATTTAGTTAAGTACTAGTTTATGTGAAACGAGTTTCAGCTCACTATAGGTATAGGTCTGGGCAAATTAACGTAGGTTTATGTTAAATTGGATGCATATTAGCTTAGGTTGTCTTTCATCTCTTTCTAAAGATTATAATAGACTTGTTTGTGCAAGTTTGGTTAGGTTTGATTCTAGATGGGTTCAGGGGGGATTTTATTAAATCAAATAAAGCTTAGATCATGCCAGACATAGATTTGTAGTAAGGTGGGCCCTGTTAGGATTAGGTCAGTCTGTTAGAATTGTTTACAGCTACGGTAGGTTAGGTTTATATCTGCTTATTTTAGGGTCAGGTTTTAGCGGACATAAAGTGGGACTTGTATATTATTTTTCTACAAAGTGAAATCTTTGGGTCCCAATAGTTTGCATCGTTGTAGCACTCGAATGTAAATAATTACGCTGCTGATGTTCGTACGCAAGCCTTATCGCCGGAAGCCAAAAACTTTCTTCGTTCCTGTCACGATCGCCACAGGCGACCACACTAAGCAAAATCTCGCCGGAGCATGCGAACGCAAATAAAATCAATTGGAACGGTGTTTATGCACGTTTTGCGCCTAGTTTTGCAACACAGGTCTAAATAAAGTATTCATTTATTTGGTTTGCCATTTTGACCGATAAATCATTCCGGCAAACGAGACACAACATGTATACATGTGCCATGTACCAATGTGCATGTATGTGCGAATAACTCGCATATCAGCGGTGGTTAACGTCCTGTTCTCTTGAGACAGGGGTATTTACATCTATAAATTACGTGCTTTAATGGTCGATACGTGTGCGGTTATTACGTTGTTTCCACTCTATGTGCATGTCCTTATGGCACGGTTTGTTGATGTTTTGCAGGAGTTTCTCGCCGCGGTGGGCACCGGCCACAAAGACGTCCGATCGGTGCTTCGCGCACGCGAAGCCGGCCGGACGTTAGTCGCCACTGGGCCGCGCCTCATTCGCGACACGACCAAGTCCAACAAGGTGACCGATACTGAAGAGACGCGCGAGCTCAGTTCGGTGCAGGCGGACGGCAGGATCATCACCGAGACGCAGCGCACCACCGAGCACGAGGAGTTGGACGATCGGGAGCTGCCCAAGAACAGCGCGGACGTCAACGATCACAAGGAGAGCTCGCAGAGGTATACCATCTCCGCTGGCGGTTTGGGTCTTGGGCCAACCGATAATTGGTACTTACTATAATTCGTAGGTACTTCAAGGCTCGCGAACAAGAGGAAGTGGATTATTATGCGGACGGCGTGAAGATCGGTCACGAGATGCGCTTCAAGGGTGAGACCACAGAGGGCGAGCGCCGCGGCGATGGGCTGGACGACACCGATTGGGATTCCCTGTCAGCGCGAGCACGACGTCGTGCCAATCAACGGCAGTATCAGATGCATCGGTATCGTCTAGACGCGGCGCCAGGCACGAGTTTATTGGAACGTAAAGATGCCCTCACTCGTAAGCCGCTGGACTTCGACGCCGAAGAGGAGACACGTAAAGTGGAAACATCAAAATGGCTAGAAAATCACTTTGGTAGCGAGAGTCGTTCCTCGAAGGACTCCTTCGCAGACGAAGACGAAAAGGAACCACCGACCACATCGTTTTTCAATGTCACCATCAAGTCAGCCCCGAAACCGGAACCTGCTGTTGTTAATCCGCCTCACGTGCATCAACCACACCAGGTACAACCCGCACAGAACGCCAGACAGACGCAGAGTGGATACTTTAAAGGAATCAGCGAATGGTCCGAGAGAAGACAGGAAGAACGACGATCACCTGTGCCACACTACAAGCCCAAGAATTCACCTGTTCAGGATTATCGCCATTTTGCCGCTTCCCCCACACGGAACCGATCACCAGGTTCACCTATGACACCACGATCAGGCGGCCATCATATTATTGAAACCACTCCGGTACCACCTCAACGCCAGAGAAGGCAACGCACCTCACAGGAGAGTCGATATGATAGCGGATATCGCACACCAACGAAGCTGGACAAGGAGGAACCTGAGGAACCACCACCGGATTACTCACCACCCACACCACCTCCCATACAAAGTGAGAAGAAGATTCAGAAGACCAGATTTGCGGATACCAGTTCTACGCATACCCGGGAGAGTCCTGTTCAACCCAAACAGAAAAGTGGCAATATTATTGGTAAGTCCCGACTATCTATTCGATCTCTATCAATGAGTGTGCAAACTTTAAAATTCCTTATACGAAAACCTGCCTTGTATCAAACGTATTTAGCATACTAATTGTATGTTTACTCGGATTGCTCACTATAGGTCAGTCGATACGTAAGCTAGTAGGCAAGATACGCTCGGCGAGCGCGGAACGCAAGGCCAAGCAGCGTGCAAAACAACGCAGTCCGAGTCCATCGTACCAACCGGGACACCAGATAGATCGGGATATTACGGGTACGCCACATAGCATGGACAAGCCGGTGCAGCGCTACTACCTCGGAGAGGATCCCTTCGCTGGGAGCATCTACGGGCGCGAGAACAAGTACGATGGCGTGAAACCAGCACGCACATCCCGGCGGCAGGGTCGTGATGGTGGACGGATCGAGTACGAGGAAAGGTAGGATCTTCGCTTCTCTATTAACCACTATACCCAAATGGAATCTGACTTCCAACACGCCACTAAACCAATCGCTACGTTTGTGTTTGATGCAATAGATAGACTAATCATTAACACATTGCATTGAGAGGCAAACATGTGCTCCGTATCTGTACAAGGTACGATTAAATACGCAGTAAATTAATTCTCTAAATGGCTTGTACGCTTATTAAAAGATATTATTAATGAAGACATTAAAGGTTATTATAGTTAGTTATAACCTAGTAAAAATATTGTAAGAAATTATTTGCAAATCACTTCGGTGGTTCAGATCGAAAGTTTGACGTTTATGATAGGACATACTAAATTGTAAAATATGTAATAATTGGCAAATTTACTGAAATAAATGTGAAAGTCTAAAAATGCGTTTTTTTCACTATTAGTGAGCTGATTAAGTATATCCAAACATTGGTACGTATAGATCCATTAATTCATCTTGCACATGTTTTGGTTATCTAGAGACCTGGTAACGATGGTAAATTAAAAATCGAGCACTTGAACCACAATGCACTTGGAGTAGGTTGGTACTTGCATGTTAGTATGCATGGTTGTGGGTTGACTGTGATAGTGTTTTGGAATACTTGCCCTGATCCAAAATGTCCAATTTTGGGATTGTTATTATTAAGTCTTGACATTGCTCTACCTTGTTGCGTTGATGGTATATGTGTTGACATGCTGTGCAATTGGCAGCGTTTGTCCCCGAAACAGAATCTCCTTGGTCCCCAATTGGTCCGTAACCTTGGTGACTTCAATCGTATTCTCCAGCAAATTCCGTCGTAATCCCACTTTTTTTTTTCTCCCAGCATTGTCAAGTGTCTCTCGGTGGCTCGCAGTGTGTTTTTCATGGCTAATTGGCAAACACATGAATTTGGCGAGTGGGTAGCCATTGAGTGTGTGACGTACCGAGCGCCAAATAAGTCCCGGCTCACTTTCAGTACACGCGCTGCCTTATTATTCAAGATCACCCGCCCATATCTGCCGCATGCGTAGTAATAAATGAACACTGTGTGTGTGTGAATGTATCGCTGTGTGGTACCTTGCGTGTCTCTTTCTCTTCCTATAAATTATTAATTTCGCCAATGCCAATTGCAGGTCGGCGATCAACGCGCTGGGTCGATTCAGTAAGTCGACGCCGCGCCTGCAGATCGGCACGCCGCAGGAGCGCTTCTCGCAGACGCTACCCCGTCACTCGACCACCAAGCAGCACGACGCACCGACGCGTCTCGAGCGCAACCAGCACAGCAGCAGTACGATCAACGTGTCGATCATCAACAAGCCGATCAACGCAGCGCCGAGCAGCAGCAATCCGCCGAAGCCGCAGCGCACCTTCCGCACGAATCTCGCACGCAGCAAAAGTTTCCAAGCAGCTGGTATGTACAAGTCGAACCCGCATCTCAGCCGCATCAACGACATGCAGCCGGGACTCAGCGGGCTGACCAGTCCGGGCCTCATCTCGAGTCTGAGTCGCAGCCAGCGTGACCTGCTCAGTCACCACGATGGTAACGCCAGCGGCTCGAGGTACTACGAGACGACCACGACCAGCAACGGCTACGGGGATGACTTTAACAAGAAGTACACCACGCGCGAGTATTACATGACACCCTCCAGCGGTGGGCATGACGAGCCGGACACGGGTACCAGCAGCAACTTCAAGACCACGTCGATTCTAAAGAGCACCTCCAAGTACGGCGGTGATATTTACGAGCCGCCCACCAGGTTGCGGGACACGGCGCAGTATGTCGCGCCAAGCGGAGGCGGTGGTACCGCCGCGGGCAGTTCGAATGTGATGCGTCGTGGCAGCGTTAGCAGCGATTTCTCCGAGACCTACCATACCACCACGAAGAACGACGATCCCAAGCGGCCGTCGGTCACCAACACCACGCAGAGTGTGTCGCGCAAAACGCTGCCCTCCAAGGACGGACGCGCCCTCCAGACCATTGAGTCCACCGAAACGCACTCGGTGACTCGCAGCCATTACAAGGGTGAGCCCACAACGAGGAGCTACTACGAGTCGGACTCCGGTCAGCGGTACGGCAGCGTGAGTCCAGTGGTCATCGAAGTGAAGCACTACAATGCAAGGCGCTAAGCCGAGCAAATCATGATAGCAACGTGTGACTGCCTGTAGTCTATTTAAATTGCCATGGATTCCATTTTGATCTTGACGTCATAGTTTGGAAACTTGCGTTAATTTAGTTATTCGTGTTCTTATTTACGTCGTAACCATTAACAATATTCACATTACAAACTAATTTTGCGCTTTCATAATGTTACGTTGATTTAGATGTGCTCATATTAGGTGTAGTATTCACATATATGATCAATGAGAGTAGTTCTAATGTTTCTTAATTTTTATGTGTTGTATCTGATGTAATCTTATTAATAAATTATTGTTCATAGATGTATACTCAATTTTATGCAGGAAATATATACGACATACACGGGTAAGTTGGTGGCAAGACAAAGTATTTACCTACGGAAAACTTGTCTCATCGAATTACATTGATTTTATCTTAGCAGATATCAGTGCGGTTGTGTCATTTTCCACAAATCTAGATTTACTGGAACAAAGACTGCGTAAGCCTGCATCTGGAATTCTATTGCGTGACCTTGTGTGCACCCAATCAGAGAGAAAGGAAGGTGACGCCCTGCTTGCCTTCTCTGTTTTGATTCGTTGACAGTTAGTAGCAGCTAAGCTAACGGGATACTCGCTAACCTTTTTTTTATCTACAAATATTAAAACTAACAATCGCAAATATGTTAACCTGCATATATTTGCCAATAGGTACTACATTATACATGCTACTAGAATGGGTAAACCTTTAAAGTGCAGACAATTATGTAAATGGTACTTGATCTAGAAAAAGCAAGGGCAATTGTAGTTAGTTAAATAGATGTTAAGAAAAGTTAAGAAAATAAAGAATTAGAAAATCTGCAAATTATTCGGGTACCGGGTACCTGGGAAAATCATCAATTGTATCTGGGCAAACTGAAATACGTTTGTATTCACTATAATTTATATCAACATGGGGAGAAGCAAAAGCCGTCGCCCAAAATAGTTCTAACACACTTCTAACAAATAACATTCAAAATCTAACAGATATAAATAAATTATAATCGTGTAGTACATTAACATTTTTTAATGTAATTAAAGTACTGTTTTGTGAGACAGTAATTTCAATGCTGGCAGAGGGAACCAAGACGGGAATATGAAATACATGCTTTATGAGTCCATGTCTTATACTGGTAACACTGAATTCAGTTTTTGGTAAAAAGCCCTTAAAATGGCCATTATCCAGTTTGCCTTGCTTAGAGCTTTTTTCACTTTTCTGGTCTGCTGGTGTGTAATAAAAAGTTTTAACGTCTGAGGTTAGCAGTCATAGGGGTAGGCACCAGTCAAGGAAGTTCAAAAATGCAGCATACTTCAGATGTTAATTTCTGGAAATATACTGTACTATTCTCTCAGAAGCAGATAGGGTGAAGGGTGTAGTTCATTATTGGTGGTTGTTGAAAGCTTAGGTTTAAAGAAATCTTAGATAATAAAGTTAGCTAAAATTTGTTCTTTATTGGTTTTCTTGTTTTCTGTTTTCGAACAAATCTCTACTCATTACCGAACGAGTAGTTTGGAACCTGTTCTTAATATAAAGGACTTTGAATATCGTAACAAGACATCTACAAACACATCTTTTTGTACAACAATTTAGATAACTGTTTTATTGTTGACGTAGACTTCTTTTTAGAAATAGTAATTTTTCACTTTGCCCGATACATTATATATTAATATCTTAGCTCTATCAAGTTAGTAAAATTTAGACTAACCTAATAGTTGAATCTATTCTTAATTCACAAAAGAGGTATATATTTCTGTGAATTTAGAAAATTAATGATTGTATAAGCTGTACTTGACGATTAATAGTAGATACTTTACGCAACAAGCTCGATAAATATTTGTATGAGCAACGTGTGTTTTATGTCGGTATGTGTATATTCGTGACAAATGCAAAAGTGCAAGCATAGTAAAGAATATTTAACGACTTAAATGTTTAACTAGTCAGATATTTATAGCAAGCAGTGAATCTATGTACGAGTTGTCTCGTTTATTGATTGGTTATTCCTCACACAAGGGTGTTTCTAGTCAACTATTTCAGAAGATGGAAGGGCAGTTTTAACGTAGGTATCCATCATCTTTCTCGATCCGCTTCTCTCGACTTGGTATTCCTCGATCCGAAATCACCGACCAACGTTATCCTCACCTACGTATTCCTCGTCTTTGGGATCCTCGACATGTATTGTACCCACCCTCGCAGTGGGCAGTCCCAAGATTTTTGGTACACTCACTGTATGAGCTTTAAAGCCTTTAGAGCATTTGAAGTGGCGTTCTAATAAATGCAGAATCACATTATAGGTTTTAGTAGGCCATGGTATTGGGTACTCAACTCTTGGACGTCCGATCGGTAATTGATCAAATTTTTATTAAGTTTGATGTAAAGTGCTTCTAAGATTAGCCTTTTGTTATAATTCGGCTCGTGGTCTAACAATTTCACACTAGTAAAGTTGAACTCATGCTTATGTTCAATAGTATGTCTTGTTAGGGCTGTCATGGTGACGCTTTTTGTTGACTTGTCTTTTTCTTTTTCTTTTTCACGCCTACTATCATACATATGTTGTTTGGTACGGTTTTGTAAGTATTGTTTGGTTTGTCCGATATACGTGCTATTACATCTTGCGCACTCCATTTTGTATATCACGTTACTTTTCATGTCTAATGGAACCTTGTCTTTCGTGTTTGTGAATAGTTGTCTGGTTGAACATGTGTAATAATTTACAATTTTAATATTATATGGTTTAAGTATTTTTGTTATTTTGGCTGACGCACTTGGTATGTAAGGTAGTTTGAGGTACCGCCATTGTGTATTTAGTTTAGGCTCGGCTGTAGTTCCTTGTTTG
>JAODGA020044700.1:0-12298 GCA_027574885.2 Drusilla canaliculata | reverse complement strand
TTTAAAGGCTGTTATTGACATTTTTTGTAACTATTACCCGTCGTTTGACGTTTTAAGGTTATAGTTGCACGTCAAATTGAAAAAAACTTGTATTTTGCTTCGATTTGGATGTTTATCGTAACTATAGACGTTATTGATTAGTTATACCTCTCTTTAATATTCTAATCTACAATATTCTAAAACTTAATAAAATCGAATTTCATTAATCTTTTTGGTTTTTATTCCTATGAACTTTCGTCTAGTCAAACTTGAAGTCGACAAAACTGCGAATTAGGCGATAATGACCAGATGTTTTCAAATAACATTTTATGATAACAACAAGTCGCGTAACCCGCCGCTCTGTAATCGCACCGAGTAAGTAGTAATATTATGCAGTTTTGTTTTCGTTCGGGGGGATGCGCAACGCATTGTTACGCATTGTTATGCATCACTTCCAAGCGTACGGTAACATTCGCACCGGCCCGAAACTCACGAACGTGACATTCAAATCGGAATGCGCACCAACGCCGGCATTGCATAATGCATAATATTTAAAAATGTCCCGAGTTTCGACGATAATTCAATAATACACCGTGCGCAATTCATAACAACAAAGTGCAATCATTCGATTGCCAAACCGACTTGTTATTGAAACATATTTAAGTGTTTGGCTGTAAATTTCGGGATTTGCGCTCGGCATGCTGTTTTGTATCACTCGTGGATGCACGAGATCGATCAGTGCGGCGCAATAAACAAACGGACACTAAACAAACTTGTAAGCGAGCAAGACTGCACGTGTTCGCCGGCGAGCGCGTCTTTAACGCACGTGTGTGTAAAGTGTGTGTGAAGTGCGATATTACCAGCGCAATTAATTACCCATCGCATTCGCTCCGCGCCGCGCATGACCTCGAATTTCAGACATTTCTTAATACAAATGAGCAATTTCTTCACAACTATGCTGGGACGCGCAGGCGCACGCCGCGCCGGCGAAAACGAGTCGGATTTCAACTTGAACTTGGACGAAATGCCTGATTAGCAGCACTAGTTTGGTAGTTACGTAAATTTGTTGGTATTTTCCGCTCGCCGGCGCATTCGTTTCGGTGCCGAACGCCACCGGTTATCGCTGTTTGTTTCCTTGGGGAAACGTTCCCCAGTCATTTTTCGTGTGGATTGAGCAATAGACAAGTTTTCAATCAACTGCGATTGCGATTGCAAGGTTATCGTCGATTAATTTTCCGTCTGAGATCGTTCTACACTAATAGAAGATGTTTCGCCTGCTGTGTTTTGCATCAGCGAGGACGGCAACGAATTAAAATATCATCTTTTCTACAGGCAGCACAATGTCTGTCTTCTGGAAGATTTTCTCAAAGTGGAATTACAAAGTCTAAGTAGGGTAGGAGTTACTTCTGGAATGTTTTGAACAAAAGAACCTGCGGCACACATTCGTAAGAACGTGTTTCAAAACAGTCGATACTCAATAAGAGCTCTTTGAATATTTAGTCAAGTTGGATTTAAAACGTCTTAGTAAAATAGGAGTTTCTTCTAGACAATTTTGATCAAAGGGAATGTCTTTAGGAACAGTTTATACCTAAGAAGACCTTCTACTAGATGTAGTCAAAACTGCATCGATATGTCTTAACACCTAAGAAAAGTCTTATTTAGAACACTTTTGTAATTCGTAATTAATTGGTTAGGTTAGAGAGAGATTCCGGTCTTACAATACCATAATAGGAACTCTTCAAGAAAAGTTGGTTCCTATAAGTTGGTTATATTCTTGGAGGTTTTGTTAAAACGGAATTAAGAAGTCATAGTAAAATGGGAGCTCCTTCCAGAATATTTTGATCAAATGTTCATTTTGTAAGAAGTATTTGGGAACAGTTGGTACTTAAGTAAACTTCTTAGAAGATTTAGTCAAGACGCCATAGAAATGTCCTAATAGCAAAGTCAGCTCCTCCGATACTGAAGGACTTTTCTGGAGCACTTTTGTAAGCAAATGATCTCTCCCGGAATACAGTGACATGAGAGAACTTCTTTTAGATCATTTGCCCTCCAAAGAGACCGCTTTTTAGTAGTTAGGAGTTCTCTTCCAGAATACATTGCAAGAAAAGGTTTTCTTTCGGAATTATTTGTTCCCAAAAAGACCTCATCATCCGGAATACTTGATCGATGAATGGACTTCTACATAAAGACCCTTTTCGGCTAACATGTACAAAAAATGACCTCTTAAACACTTTGGTGTCGAATGGGTCGGTTCTTTACACTGAATCTACATTTTTTGTTTTCTTCCGGTATTTTCTAGTTTGTTTATTTCTGATCAGATAATCTGTTCTATACTACTGTGTGATGTTGCCTGCTGCGTTTTGCATCAACGAGAACGGTTTAGAATTGAAATTTTACATTTTCCAACAACAGTACAAAGGCACTTGCTTGTGCTAGATAATCGCGAATTGGCAAAAGTTCAGACGCGTTACTATGATCCATAAATTCTGCTCGCTGGGAAAAGTGAGCAAAAGTTGCAATGCGGAATGCGCAAAACCGGCTCGCGCAAAACGCGGAAAGAGTAAATCAAACGTGGACATGCTTAGTATGGTTAGTCGCCGAATATCTTAATGACCGTGTTTTGTGGTGTGATAAACGTCAAAAACGGATTAGTCATCACTGGAAGCAATCATATAGTAATTTGCAGGTGACAGCCGATTCATCGCCAAACTATCACCTTGGGCGTAGCACTCACTTAGCATGTGCTTAGGCGCGTGATTATTAATTAGGCTGATATTCAATTTGTATCGGTTTGGAGAGAATTTGAAACCTGAGACGTGCGTAGCTTGGGGCATGTTTTTGTTTGCTGTGCGCGTGAACTTTGTGAGCTTCCAAAGTTCTTCTCGCGCGCGCACTGCATTCAATTCTCGTTCGTCTTGGCCCGATGCGATGAAATTGTGCTTTATCGCGCACTCGCACACATCGCCGGCGATTAACTAAATGCCCAGTCAAGGCCCGGCTGCATTTTTAATTGTTTCGACGGCGCGCTGAAGTAAACAGATGTCGCACAAAACCGGCCTGAAAAATGAACGCGCAGCCAAATGCGCACTTTGCCGACAGTCGGGCCGAATTAAGCGCAATTATTAAATGTGCGCGTAATTGCCAATAAACTTCAGTTTTGCGCTGCGTGACCTGCAAAACACTTGCATTAATAGCCACCTGTTAATTAATAAGAGACGCTCGCGTAAAATAAAACTCTCGTAAAGAGGATTATTTTATTTTCGCTTTAATATTGAACAGTAAATGTTGCTCGGCAACATTCGACGTTATCATGCCAACAAAATGTGTGTAAAATTTATTGAATGTTTTGGTGTGGCGATCAATTAATTTGAACTTTTGTGTAATACTGAACTAATCATCGCCGCGATATCGTGGCCGATGATAAAGTGTGTTAGTCGACTGTTTCATCCATCAGCGGCTGCCGTCGAAAACAAATTATCCGAATATGATACGCGCACAATTTCAATGCGTTCATGTAAGAATTTTGAGCTGGGCCCCCGATGCGTGGCTACATGTATCTGGATCGAACACGAACGTAAAACGGCGATCAGATAATTCGCCCAACAGCAGCGCGCAGCGAAAACGCAAAAACTGCGCGAGTGAGTAATTAAAAGACAGCCAGTCGTTGACGCTGCGTCGTAAATCATCGCATCAATTAATTTCTCCCGAGGACCGGGGAAACGAAAATTATTCAATTTACTATCACGTGCGGTGGACGTTTTTTTCGGATCGGAAGCATCTGCGCCTATTTTGTTTTGTTAATTGCATACGTTGGCGACGCTAAACGATCTCATGCGCATGTAATTTGTATTTTAATTGGCAACATTTACTCTAATTTTTATTCAAATTTACTTGAGGCTTTAATCTTTTATATGCAGATTTTGGTTAGATTTGTTCATAAACCTCTTCCAGAGGAATTGGTTCCTAATTAATTTCTTCCGGATAATTTAGCCAAAGCGAATTTAAAGAAATTTAGTAGAATAAGAGCTTCTTCTGGAAAATGTTGATCCAAGAAACTTTTAGTCATTTGGGACAATTTTGTAAGAACGTATCTTGGCACAGTGGATACATTAGAAGAGCTCTTAGAACGTATGGTCAAAACGGACATAAAAAGACTTAG
The DNA here is from genome assembly GCA_027574885.2 of Drusilla canaliculata. Classification (NCBI taxonomy): domain Eukaryota; kingdom Metazoa; phylum Arthropoda; class Insecta; order Coleoptera; family Staphylinidae; genus Drusilla; species Drusilla canaliculata. The sequence continues at coordinate 8,160 of JAODGA020044700.1, read as the reverse complement.
CAAGACAGGAGCTATTTTTAGAACATTTTGACGATTTTTCAATCAACTTCGATTGCGATTACAAGGTTATCGTGGATTAATTTGCCTTCTGAAGTCGTTCTACACTACTAGAAGATGTTTCGCCTGCTGTGTTTTGCATCAGCGAGGACGGTAACGAATTGAAATATCGTATTTTCCGCAGAGAGCACAATGTCTGTCTTCTGGAAGATTTTCTCAAAGTGGAATTACAAAGTCTTAGTAGGATAGGAGTAACTTTTGGTATATTTTGGTCAAAGGAATCTACGGGACACATTTGTAATAACGTGTTTTGAAACAGGCGATACTCAATAAGAGCTCTTCGAATATTTAGTCAAGTTGGACTTAAAAAGTCTTAGTAGAATAGGAGTTTCTTCTAGACAATTTTGATCAGAACCTGGATCTGGACACTTTATTAAGAACGTTTTTCGGAGCAGTTAGCACTTAAGAAGACCTTTTAGAAAATTTAGTCAAAACGGTATCGGAATGTCTTAGTAGCAAAGAGAACTCATCCGATAAGGAAGGTCTTTTCTTGGAACAATTTGTAATTGATTGGTTACGTTAGAAACATGTTCATTTTCGTAATACTATAAAAACTTGTCAAATAGAGTTGGGTGCTATGAGTTCGTTATCTTCTGGAAGATTTTGTCAAAACGGAATTTAAAAGTCTTAGTCGGATAGGAACTACTTTCATCAAGAGACCTCTTTAGTATGTCTTCGGGAACAATTGGTACCTAAAAGACGTCCTAGAATGTTTAGTCAAAACAGTATTGATTGAAGTAGCAAAGAGAGCTTTTCCAATAAAGAAGATTTTGGAACATTTTTGTAAGGAAATGTTCTCTTTACATTGACATGCGAGGACTTCTTTTAGGACAGTTGGTCTCCAAAAAGTACGCGTTTTAGTATATAGGAAATCTCTTCCGGAATTTATTGCTACAAAAGGTATTCTTCTAAAACAGTTTGGGCTCTACAAGTTTTAGCTTCTCGAATACTTTGTCTAGCAAAGGACTTATTCTGGAACTTTTTGATACATAAGGACTTATTCCACATAACTTGTACAAAGTACACTTTGGTGTCGAATGGGAAACATCACTACTGACTTTCCAATTGTTAGATCTGTTTCCTAGACTTGTTTGGGGTTCCGTGGGATACTCTTATTTGTCTATTTTCGAGATTAAGTCTATTTAGTCTATCTTAATCCCTTTTAAAATTAATTATATGATGTTAACTTATGTTTAATTAATGATCATTATTAATGATGAAAAAACGTCATAGTACGTTTTGCACGTGTTTTCATAAGTGTTTTTTTTATATCGGAAGCATCTGCGCGGCTGTTGTTTCGTTAATTGCGTACAACGGCGACGCTAAACGATCTCACGCGCATGTAATTCATGTTTTAATTGACAGTATCGAAAATGTTCCTCTAATTTTCGCCGGCTAGCCGCACAATTCCGGTCGCGCCGCCCGCCGTACGTCGCACACACATGCATTAAACATTACGCCCATTAATGGCAATGACTAATGCACACGAAATCTGCGCCGGGTGATTCATGCTAGGCTCGCTCGGCGCAAGAAAACTACCCGGAGGGCTAGAATTCGCGTCGCTGTCGAGCGACAAAGGTGAAGGTAATACCTGTCGAGCTGGGCGCGCGCGCTTGCACATACCACCTGCAGCAGACAAGTACAGCAGACACACACGCAGGATGCGCGCTCTCTGGTAGCCCTTCAAAGAACCGTTGGAGCGTTTACTTTCAACTTCGGCGAATCGCGTGATGACTTTCTGGGGTGTTCGAATTTCGAATTGGCATTAGTACAATCGACGCATGTTGTTGTTTCGTGCGCGTGCAATTGTTGTGTAAACACCTGGTTGCTTTCGTCGGCTGGTTTAGACGAGGTTTAGACATTGCATATACGGCGAATGCGTAACATCAAGCGGCGCTTTCTTCACGCTTCGGCCGTGGTCACTCTCGTGGAATTCATAGATGTAAATGAAAGAATGAGGAATACGGAATGAAAATGTGTCGCCAGGGGCGTATCCGCTATTGCAATTTGTATCGTACGTCTAAGACATTCAACATGCATACATGCGTCCATGTGTTTACTTCGAATGTACCTTCAAGGAATTCTACATATTTTATGTTTTTCCCATTTTTTATTTCTCTCATTTTCAATGTATAAATATACCAAAACATTTTTTAAGCTAATACAAATCCACCAAAGAAAGAATTATAAAAATTGGTACAGCCGTTCTTGAGTTATAAATGTTGTTACACACACCACTTTCTTTTAAACGTTGATTAGGTTCATATAACATTGGATTAAATTAAGTTTGGCATTAATATTTGTTTTACTTAAGTCTTACTTAAATAATCTCTAATTAGGTAACATACATAAAAATGGTACCAAAATGCGAAAGTAATAGCAAGTTTAGGTTAAATATGTAAAACTTTCCTTCCAAAAAAACACACTATTACAAGAATGTTTAAAAAATGACCAAATTATAAAATGTTTGGTTTAAATGTTAGTGTGGCATATAACTCTTCCCTTTCTAAAACCGCACGGAGCAGCAAGCACGCACTAGGTGTTTTTTGTTTCGCCGCATCTACACGGCGCACGTGCGCTGCTAATAACTCAAACCAGTGATTATGAATCCGATGGCGATTAGCATTTGATAACAGCGCCGTCGGTCGCCGCGTCAGCTTCCTGCGTTTTGCAAGTATAACGAGGCCTACTACTCCTCAGGTCGGGCGAGCGCGAGCGATCACGATATAGCCACCGCTGACAAAATCGTTCGAAAAAAGTGCGGCGTGAAAATCGAATTTGAACCAGGGCAGTGCTTCGAAGAAAGTACGGCCGGGCCGGCGGCGATCCACCGATTGCCGCGCCACCTATACCTCACCTACCGCCCCCTAGGATTGGATAGATGGATTTCTAGGTGTTTGCAAATCCTGACGAGTGCATCGGCGCTAATTGCACACGCGCACTGCGTTTAGCTATACTTGGCGCGTTCATGTTGTGTGTGACGCGCGCAGTTCGGTTTCGATTAAATAAAAATCGAGGACAGTGGGACTTTTATTGAGACTTCACCGATTGCGATCGCACGGCTGCGCTTGCGCGCTTGCGTCTTGCTGCTCTTTTCGAGCAGCTAATTCGTCCGACGAACGACGGACGCCTAGGCGTGGAGGCACTGACTGGCCGCGCGCTCGCGGTAACGAGCTCATCCATCTGCGGTGCTGCGCTCGTCGACGTTTCGTTTTCTACCGCTGACAAAACGCCTCCTTTGAGCTATAATTTTACGCTTTTATTACACGCCACGCGGCCGGAGCACCGCCGTTCGTGTGTCATTTTCGAGCTCCACAAATTGCTACCAATAAAATAATACACGCAGAAGCTATGCTATTACGAAGAAACAAACGCGGCGAGGCGAAAAGAGCACGCGTCGCCCGCCCGCTTTTGAGAAATGCAGCCAGCCGTCGATAGCGGTGATACTTTCGAAACGGCAATTTGTCACAAAATCCTATTCATTGACAACCGCGAAAAACGTGCCGGCTTCTTCTTTCGCCATTGTTTTGTTTTACAGCAACCGGCAATCAAGACGGGTTTTATGTTTGCTTCAAGCATCATTAGTCCTATGTCCTTGAAATACGATATCAAAACATAAGATGGGACTCTTTCTTTTTTGTTGGACTAGGTTCTATTTTGTATTGTAGTGTTTCTTCATATGGGGCTAATTGGAATATTAGGGGTTACTTATTCTAAGGTTCTAATAACTTATTCTAGGTTCTAGAGCAATTACCCAAACTCTTAAACTTTAGTGTTGACCTAAGAAGATCTTACTCAAATCATAGTCCTTCACAATATAATATCAAAACATAAGATGGAACTCCTGGAACTCTTGTTGGACCTTTAGAGTTAGTCCCAGTTAGTCCCATACTGGAATACTAGGGCTTACTTATTCTTCAGGTAATGTTGGCCAGGCGTCATTAGTGGTTCGTTTGTTTGGAGCAACTCTAGTTAAAACATCACTAGTATCTAGAAAACACTCTTCTTTTCGTCTAGGTCTTTTAGGTCTTGTTTCTCTACTTCAGTGTATCCCCATGGGATGGACGTAATAATAATATTAGTCGTTGTTATTTCTTAGCTTCCAATTACTTACTATATATTTATTAGTCAGATTAAATTTGGGAAGACATTCCTCAGTTACATTGTATTGACCTAGGTGGAGCTTGCTCAGGTTATGTTACTCCACAAATTAAGGTGGCCTCGTCTTCAAAAATTGTTTCGCTCGTTTGTTCGTTTGCATGGCGCAACTTATCTTCAAGCATAAAACTCTCGACGTCAGGGGATTTTCAGACGCGATCGAAAATTGCTTCTCAAGTGGCGCTGTTTCGGACTGGCATCCCATCCCCGGACGACTCGAGTGCGCTATCAAAAAATGCGCACACTCGAAACGGTCGTTGTTGATGCATGAGGCATGGCATCAAGTGGCAGATAAAAGTCAATATTTTCGGCGCATCAAGCCGCACGACGCCGGCGTATTTTTAAGTTTTCCATAAATCAACGAACCCGCGCCGCCGCCGGCGCCGCGCAGCGTGCTTCGAACGTGTTTTCCACGCGTGTTGTTCTTGATGCGCAGCCTTGTCCCAATGAGAAAAGTGCGGCGCACGATCAAGTGAATCGAACTTGAAGTATGCGCAGCGCTGAACGCAGTATTAATAACCACGAATTACCGCCGTGGAGTCTCAACGCTCAACGAATTGTAGGCAGAAGAAAGTGCATTTTTCCGAAAAAACGAAGACGAGCACCTTCAACCTGGTTTCCTCTACACCGTCTCTCACGCGGATGATTTAATTGTGCGCCGTCTCAAACAACGCATGCAAACGCCACGATTCGAATGTAACCTCAAAACAGTAACCTCAAGCACTACTTTGGCATTAATGATTGCCTATCGCATTGCAACCCATATTTTGAGGTTATGCAATTGGTATCTATTAGTAATTGGAGAATAACATTCGCCATTCAAAAAATGCTATAAATATTGAATCGATTCGAAATCTGGAATTTTCCAAAAAACATATTGACATTCCACGAGTTCGAAAGCTATTACATTACGCAAGAGCAAAATTCGGAGGCACAAGTATGAAAATTTCCATCTGCACTCCGACTGGCAGCAACACGAAGACGCTCCGCAATTAACCGTAATTATAAACGTTTCCGCAATTAAGTGTTTCCATTCTTTCGCGTTCGTACCAAACGCGCTCGACTTAAATTAATATTTTCAGCATTATTTCGCTTAATTTATGAAAGTCAAGTGCATCTCAGATGCGCATAATGCGCGCCGCACTAATTAAGCAGCGAGGGGAATGAAGAAGAAGAAAAAAAGAATGCTTGGTACACAGACGGAGTGCGAGCGCATTAATCGCGCACGATAATACGGTTATTATGTTTCGCCTGCTGCCGCTTGCATTCAGCGGCTCTGGAAATTGTTTGCGCGTGTGCAAATGATGTGAAGCTGCAACTTATTAGCGAGATTGCGGCTTTGTTGCGAATCAGTTAGGTTTCGCCGAACACAGCGGAGCTTATAAGTTGGGACCACTGATTGTCGCACTATTTGGGGTTAGGTTTCTTTCAGTTTCAAACTAATTGTAATATGTAACCTGTTACATCGTGATTTAAGGTTAGGGGAGAAAAGGGGTAATAAGAGTCCCTTAAGCAGGAACTTAAGCAGTTACTTGGAATTGGCATTTTTGGTATAATCTTGATTAAAACTTGGCTTTTAAGGTAAACATATTCATAACTATTTTTTTAAATATTAATTTTGACTGCCATTGTTCACAAATGTGGGTAATTGTAGTCACTTCAAGGGGTAATGAGAATCAGGGGAACCTATCAATTATTTTTAGCTTTGGACAGTTTGCATGTGCCACATTGTAAAAGACTTCTTTCTCCCTTAAGGTTACAAATATTTCAAGTATGTCCTTACATTAGAAGCAGTAAAATAGAACCAATATGGCTCTAGATTAAAATAGACTAGTAATGTAGATTTTATAGATTAGTAAGATAGAGTTGCTTATAGTTTGAATTTTAGGTTAGCTGTTAGACCACTTCTAACGTAAGACATTACGAGTATCCTTGTTCTTATGTGGTTGAACTGAAAGTGGTGTTGTTACTTCTTGTACATACCATTACTAGATGTGTACTAGTGCGGCTAGTACTAGATTACGCTTGCCAACAAGTCGCGGGATGGGAATTGAATCGGATTAGAGAGGTGTTGTATTTGCTGGCGTTGAGTCGTCTTGTGACTTGACGCGGCTGTGGGCTTCAGACAAGTCTAGATGCGCTCGAGGATCTTTCGTAAGCAGTGGCCAGGGTGACCAGTTACTGTTTGCAGAACTGTTCTTGTTTGCTCTTAGTCTAGTCTTGTTTTGGAAGGTGTGCCATACAGCAGACTGGTGTAATTCTGTGAAATGCAGAAATGTCATATATGTTCAAATAGTTCTGGTACTGTGTGTCTTGGTGTGTCTTTGGTGTGTCACTGGTCACCCTGTGGGTAACACCAATGGTAGCACATATTGTAGCACATAGTGCTTCGCGCTAATTCGAATCGCTTCTGTGTTACACTCTCCTCTGCGGCGTGCGCTATGTAGCAGCGCTCGCTCGCGCGGCCACCAAACGACGACGACGAATGCATTAGCAGCAAATTACTGTTATGAAAGAACGTTAACCCTCGGGTACGGGCGCGTTCCGAGCAGCGCCTCCTCCGGTGATTATCTTTATAAATAGACGCGATACGCAGCGCAGGTCGGTCGCGCAGGCCTGCGAAGGGAAACACTTGGAGCGGGAAAAATTAGCCGGTTAGAAGGACAATGGCCAGTGCTATTGTCACCGGCTGATTGCGGATGCGTCGGACAATCGGCGGATGAGTCGAAATGCGCGAAAATGTCCAACACGCTGTGCCAATGTCAGCGCCGCCCGGAAGCAAAGGACAATCGATCGCTGTCGCCCCGCCGCCGCGCGCCGCCTCCGCCGGCATTCATTAGCACATCGGTCATGAACCAGCCCTTTATAGACGAGTCAAGCGTACTATTTCATGTTTGATAGAGACATCCGAGGACCTCACGTGCTCGTCGCGTCCATCGCATTGACCTTGTCTATGACCATTAGTCAGTCACATTTTCGATTCGATTACTTTTGCTTTCGGGTGATACCGTGCGACTCGTCCGAGGTATGTCTATTATTTCCGGTGTACTCGCCGCTTTTATTAAGTTGTTTTCGACATGTTCGACCTAGCCACAGAATGTAACCAGCATTCGTTTTGGTTACCATATAATCTAACCTCGAATTTCTGCAAGTCTATAAAACCGCTCAGCGAAATGCGAAAGAGAAAAACTAGTTTAATGTGTGTTTTCATTATAGTTGTGTTTTCCAAGCGGCAACCAGACAGTTCTTGCTCGCACAACTCTGCCAACGCAAACGTACGAAGATCTACAATGAAGAATATCGTCGAGAAGAAAGAACGTAAACGACGGCCGCAAGAATTTCTAAAAGAGAGACGTCAAGTCAGAAACATTTCAAAACTATTTGCGTAAATTCATGCATGTATATATCGTCAAAATCCAAAAAGTATTATAAGTTAATTTAAGTAAATAACCAGTAAATAAGAAGTAAATTGTAAAGTCAGTGCAACTGTTTTACATTGTTGTACAAAGTGCTGTCTAGAAAAGAGAATATTATAAATATTTGGTAAGTTTAAATAAGTAAGTTTGGTAAGTATATATAAAATTTTCTTATAATATTTAAGAGCTAGGAAAAGCTCGTTGTTTACTGGCAAAGTTCTGTACAACGTTTTTTCGCTTAACTGGTCCGAAAGATCACTTGACACAAGCTAGAGTATATAGATTATACAAAGTACAGACTGCGCACATAATTTAAACAAAAAATTTCAATTTTAGAGGCTGTCGTTGACATTTCGTTATAACAGTTAGCCGTTGTTTTGCGTTTTAAGGTTATAGTTGCATGTTCGTCAATTGGTAGCGTTCAAACCAAACTTCCGTTGAGTGTAGCTTATTTATTTGCATTTGAATGAGAGTGTCAAAGCGCCTACTAGCCACTTACGTACGCAACAAAAATTTGGTGTAAAAGCAC
>JAODGA020044611.1:0-10264 GCA_027574885.2 Drusilla canaliculata | reverse complement strand
GTTACCCCAAATTACATTACAAATAATTTGTGATATAATTTTATTTATTGATTTGTACAATGTAGAATTTTATTTAATCTACTTCTTAAATATACCTTGGGTTTTGATTTTGTAGCTTCTTGGTGCATGCGAATATTAATATATATATTTTACTAATAATTTTGATTAATTTGATTCTATAGTTATTAAATATGTCTTGTGTCTTTACGTAGTCTGTAGTTTTAAATAATTTCTGTTTGTAATTTAGCTGTTAATCTATTTAAATGTAATATATGCTGTTTATAACGTATAATTTTTTTTCAGCAATTTCACAAATTTTGATTACACTAGTAGATGGTTTTTCAAATTTACTATTGCTTGTTAATTGTAAAAAGTATTGCAAATATTTTTCATATTCAATTAACTTTCTAAGCAAACTGCACAAGTAATTTTTTTTTAAGTTGTCTTACAATATATGTTATAATGGTTTTAAAAGTTTCCGATAGAATTACATTGATTGCTGGCATATCTTCTGTTTCAATTATTATCTCTACGTTATTATACATTTTTGGTGTGTTGATAAGCATATGCAAAATTAGTACATAATAAAAATACAGTTTCCGGATTTATCTATTTTCATTTCATTGTGCACCAATCTTTTATATGCAGACATAAATTGTAATGCATTAGTATTATTATTATGCCCACCACCACGTGCACGTATTAACCCAAAGAATGTTTTTAAGAAATCTTGGGACAATTTAAATGTTAATAAATAATTTAAACCTAAACTATGGTAGGTATCAAACAAATTAAATATTATTAAAGATATGCTGCATATAACAGCGTTGTATATTAATAGGTATAGAAAGTGTACTGTAGCTGTATTGTTTTTTAATTAATAAAGACAACTAAAAACCACGAAAAGTTATGAATATACATAGAGATATAGAAGGTGATAAAACATTGATATAACTTTTTTTAACAATAGTAAGTTACTTACAACGTCAGATTATAATAAAATTAGATAAAAACATTTTGCACAAGTGCGTAATAAGTATGGAAGTATTTTGAAGGCTAGGTAGTTTCCGCAGATTTGATGTTATTTAGTGTGTTGGAATTGCCTATTGTAAAATTGCGATGAATTACTAACAAGTAAGACGACGGGTAAACCTAGAGATGGAAAGACGCATTTGAGAAGTCTGACGACGAGGTATCTGACTACCGAAAGAGACACCACGTCCGTTGTCATCTGGCACAGTTTTCCCAATTTCCCAAAATTTAAAGTTTGTCAAAAACACCACTTGGAAAATGGCATTTCTTGGCTAACCTAATAATATTACAATTATTTGGTATTCCGTTTTTTGATTAGAAAGAGACGCCGCGTCCGCTGACGTCTAGCACAGTTTTCCAAGTTTCATAGTTTGCGCGGTAGAGTAATTCAAAATTGCTCAAAATTGAAAATTTGTAAAAAACACGACCTGGAAAATTGCAATTTTCGGCTAAACTAATAAAATTACAATTATTTGGTATTTCGATTTTTGATTAACAAAGATACGCCGCGTTTGCTGGCATTTTGAACAGTTTTCCAATTTTTATAGTTTGCGCACTAGTCATTCAAATTTGCCCAAAATTTAAAATTTGTCAAAAACACCACTTGAAAAATTGCAATTTTCGGCTAAACAAACAACATTACAATGATTTGGTAATCAGTTTTTGATAAAGAAAGAGACACCGCTTACGCTGACATCTAGCACAGTTTTATTTTATTTTTATAATATTTTACTTCTCTATATAAAACACATGACTGGCGTCGAACATAAAGGAGGTACAAGATGAGCATAATAATAAGCAAAGAAGATGCAAGCAGGTACCAAAATGTGCGGAAGTACCAATCAACCACAAAGGGGCAAAAAACCCTATTGCAATCAATAAGCACGCGCAGAAGCCATTTGGAAGCAGATGTATTCCGATGCATGCAGTTATGAATAATCAGAACCTTGTGTAACTTAAGAGTAGGGAGATATAGAACTATTTAAGCAAAAGATGTAACGACCTCGGGGCTCGGGTCACTTCTTCCGTGTCGGTCGAATAGAGTAATAAAACTACCTCGAGGCAGTCTCTCCGGGTCGGTTTGTTAGAGTACAAGAAGTGAGATTCCAAATAAACAATATTAAATGTGTTCGATTGTGTATTCTTCAACATCCCCGAGCCTCTCTCGCAGCATCAGGTCACCAGACGCCAGACATTACTTCATTGATATAGGTCTAAAGAAAAAATGGTTTTCAACTTTTCACCGTTCTCTTATTTTATTAACAAAATCATCATAAATTCAAAGATATATCATTAACTTTCCTTTTTAAAATACCAAAAAAATACAACTTGGTATAGACAAAAATTTAAAATAGTAAGTTCATAAAAAAATTCTAAGTTAAATGGAAAATTTTATAAAAACAACTTATTTAAGTTGAATAAATGTAAAAATAGTAAAAATATCAAAAGAATACGGATTATTAATCAACCAAGCGCTTGTGGCTTGCAATCTTTTTGCCACAAGTGTACCGTGAAATTGTGAATCATTTAAGCACATGCTATTATAGATAAAATAATAATAATATAGTCTTATTAAATTTACCCCTGATGGGTGTATGATTATTATAGAAAATCCAGTATTAAAATCCAGCAGGTAAAATATTGACATGATATCCATAGTACCAGTCTCCCTTCTTCTTTTTTTGTAAATAAAAGCCATAAACTGTAACCGAAAATACAACACAACTAACAAATCAATGTCAGAGTACACTGTGTTTTCGCTTGTATTTGCTTATCAGCAAAACTATGCTAAATATATAGAAAATAGTACACAATCATTCATTAATTTCCTCACTCTAAACATGTGACTTTCACAACGTTTTGCAATCCTACATAACTATTGATTAAAGCAATGACTATTCATATTCGTATCAGTCTTTTAAACCATTCCAACTACAATGCTTCGTTTGTTTCGTACTGCGATGTTAATTACTATTCTAATAAACTTAACCACTACCGTGGAAATCAAAGAAATTTACAAATGGAAGTACATAAACTACACTTGGCCAAAAGCAATTACGTATCAATTTTATCTACAAACTGGCCGATACATACCTGAGAACAACTTACCAACGGCTATCAAAATTCACAAAGATAGATTATATATAGCCCTAGGAAAATTTTATCCAGGTACTCCTGTAACAGTCGGATACATACAAATGAATAATACAGAAAACAATCCCTTGGTGACACCATTTCCAGACTGGGATACCAATACAAAAAGTAGTTGCGATGCATTATTGAATGTAATCACTTTGGGTTTTGATACTAATGGCAATATATGGATCGTGGATGGATTTAGAAGTTCCAATATGTCATGTCCACCAAAATTAGTCATATATAATGTTATAACACATAAGAAAATTCATTCATATAAATTTCCAAGTAGAGATGCCATTAATGAAGCATATTTAGGAGATATGACGATCGATAATAACTATGCTTATATCTCAGATAGTAATTCATTTGATCCAGGAATAATTATCTACTCAAGAACTACAAATAAGTCATGGAAACTTCGAGACAGTAGTATGTTTCCCGATCAGAAAGGAAGCATATTCCATTTTGGTAGGGCACAATACAATTATTACCATCCAGTCGGGCCGATTGTAGTTTCTCCAAAGAGTAAAAAGAACAAATTTATATTCTACAGTCCTGTAAGCAGTTCAAACATCTACAAAATTGATGTCCATGTAATTCAAAACTTAACAAAATTAAAAGAAACTTCATGGAGAACCAATATTCGTTTAGCTGGTACAAAAGTTGCTCAGTCTTGGAACTACGCAATGAGTAAAAACGGCGAGTTATATTTTTGTTTGTTAAACAAAAATGCTTTAGCAAAGTGGAATATTGACAAAAGCTTTCATACAGCTACCTATGTTGTAAAAAACAATATTATTAACTGGTGTGTGGGAAGCACCATCAAAAATGATTACTTGTATTTGCTAAGCGGTAACTTCGGTGACTATCTTATCCTTGGTACAAAACCTACTTTTAAAAATAACGATTTTAAGCTGTTAAGAGTCAACATAAAAGATAATAAAAAACGAAATTAATATCATCCATGACCAGTTACTTGAACGTCAGTCTGTCTTTTATTGCAAATGTCATAATAAAACGTTCAAACTGATTCAATATTTGCTAGAAAAAAATCTTTAATGCCAACAAACACTGCACATGGAGGAGCCAACATTTTGCATAGAAAACTCGATGAGTCAGCATAGCAATTGCAAAGCGTAAGCATTACCTCGAAAATTCAATTAAGACACTTATTATAATCTATGATAAATCATTTAATTGTGATAAAAAACATATTTATGTCACTGTGATAAAAGGCATCAGTTGATTTTTGCGATATGATTCATATGATGCATAAATTATTCATCACGCGTTTGTCGTACCTTTGCACTGCAGTCACGAGAAAAGCCTTGAGGTTTTCTACCTGAAAGAAATTACGCCGACATTCGGCTTAGAGACAAGCAGTTGCCGCTTCCCAGCATCCAGCACTGACACCAGCGCCTCAGACAACAAAGAAGATGAAGAATTTTACCCAGCGTTTCGGAGCACCTACCCACGCAAACGAAGTGTTTCAAATAGCTCAAGTAAGTCTACACATAACTTGGTCAACTTTAAATGATTTAAAAATGAATTATCGCAGTAAAAAGTAAGATACTGGGCTGGATGAGTATGTGTTTCTGGAACTGTTCCGCAGGATGTCAAAAAATGCCCAATATGGAATAATGCAGTAAATGAAACAAATTGTAAACTTGAAAATTATCAGTGAAATAAACCACTTTGTGATACAAATTATTCTATATTTACAACCCAAATCTAGCTGGAGTGCGCCGCGGCGTCGCGCCAGCACTGATAATCTCCTGTCCTTTATTCAGAGCCGCCTCCTTTTTGTCCGCCGCCTCCTTCCTCAAACGCATCTCCTCCTGCGCCACCTGCATCTGATTCTCCATCTCTTGCAAATGCTCAGCGGCTTGTTTCTTCTTCGCGCGACCAGATTTCCCAGTCTCCTTCAACGAGAAGAACATCGGACCGAGTTCGGCCAACCAGTGTCCGTCCACGGACGTCACGCATTGCATGTACTCACGCGCGGTCATCACCAACTCGTGATACACCACATAGTCGGGCGTGTTGCCCAGGCCAAACAGCGCTGACGTCGGATGCAGATGGCAGGGCATCCCTGTGCGGCAATTAACATACTCGCCGATACCTTTCAGGCGCGCCGCTTGGTGAAAATACGCTGCGCAGAAAAACACACAAAATGCGACACGTTAGCGAGTTGTGCGCGCGTCGTACGCATGCGACATGCTAAATACCTGAGCAAATACACTTCCGCACGACGTCCCAATCCGTTCCGCACGACTTCAGCTCGAGCTTCTGTTGTATAACGATGTCCTTCAGCTGCTGACGCACCTCGCGCACTTTGCGCATCGCCTTGATGTGTATGAAGTGCTCGTTACACCAGTGTGACGAGTAGCTGGAAGATAGTGGAATTAAGCGGAATTCAGCGCATTATGCAAAAGCAATCCGCAATAAGCGCGCTAATGATATGCGTACATACTTGTTCTGCTTCCATTGATTGTAGACGTTCAGATATGTCAAGTGATCGCTTTCCGGTACCTGGAATTTCTCGCGTACGCCGTCAGCTTCTTCCTCGCGGCCTTTCGGCCGGTAGAAAATTGATGGCACAGATAGCATCGAAACTGAAAAAGAAAACTTGCATTGAGCGCAAAGCAAATTGAAGTCATACGAACGCTTACCGATAATTAAGATTTCCTGAGTGCATCCCATGTCACTGGAGACAATCAGCATTTGGCACTGCGGCGGATCTAACGGAAACTCCGCCATTTGGCGTCCGAGTTTGGTCAACACACCTGTGTGATCCAATGCGCCAAGAATCCATAATTGATATAATGAGTTGAGAATATTATCCTGTTAAACAAATAATATTATAACGTGCTGTTATTTTTTAAGTCTGAGCATAAACGAACTTACTAGTCCGTATACACCAATGTCCGCAGGTAAAAAACACAAGTCAAACAATTTTTGGTTGCATATATCACAAATTTGTCGTAAAATTACATTTTTCCTTAACTAATTACACAACATATCCTTCACATTCCATAATTTTATATAAATTATAGAGTTTCAAATGTAAAAATATATTTCAAAACCAATAGATTGGTAGATTTAGACCTATCCATTGATTAGAGGCGATCTCCACACCTTTCACCCAATGATTTCTATCTCTCGAGATAACTAAATGCAAAAGTTTATAAACAGAGTGCATTAAAAACAATTGATAAACTAAAAATTAAAATGATCAAGATATGTATAGAATTACGTCAAAGGTTTATTATAGCGTCCAATCATTTGAAAACCGGTTAGCATACTGCATGGAACTTCTAGTTTCCATGAACACTTATCCTTAACATAATTAAAATAAAAATCTTGCACTATCTCGGATGTGTCTGTTATTTATTTCTTTACGTTACGATAAGACGTCAAATTTGAGTTGTGTACGAAATATGCATACTTAGTGAGCATCCTACAATACATCGTTTGACTCGTGTTTCTTACCTCCGAACATAAGCATATTAGTTCGGCTATATTCGAACTTAAATCAACCGTAAAGTGTAAAGAATATCTTTAAAAAAACAAAAACAACAAACTTCCAGCAACTCATAAATGTCTAGACTTGATGAATGCTATAAAATGCAAAAAAAACTTTTCCCGCCATTTACGCGGTGCGCCAAAAATAGAGGTCTTACTTGCGGAGGCGGGTCCATAAAGTGAAACTGTAGTAAATCTTGCACACCCAGCGACTTTAAAAGGAGCACGGTGTTCGCCAGGTTCGTCCGCTGAATCTCCGGCACGGTGGTGATGAGCAACTCGTCCTTGTATTGTCGTTCCGTATACAGACGAAATGCCTGACCTGGTCCGGTACGACCAGCGCGACCCGATCGCTGATTTGCATTCGCCTGGCTAATTGGATAAATCTGGAAAAACACACGTAAATGGGCATACAATAAAATCATTCCGCGCGCGCGCGCGCATCGAAAAACAAAGTCATGAATCAACACTCAAGCATCCCACGGGGAACTAATCCATAAATTTTATTCGCCCGTACACAAAACACTTCAGATGCGCGCAAAACATATCGCATTACATACCTGCAACGCATCCATGCCAATTCGCGGATTGTAGACCTTCAGCTTGCAGTAACCCGAATCTATAACGAAGATAATGCCGTCGACGGTGAGCGAAGTCTCCGCAATATTGGTGGCAACTACGCATTTGCGAATGCCCTCGGGAGAGCGTTGAAAAATTTTCGCTTGCAGGTCAGACGGCAGTTGCGAATAGATCGGCAGGATGGATAACTCGGGCGCGTTTTCAATCTCTCCGAGGCGCTCCGCAAGGACCTTAAACGAGTATATTCGTAGTGATATTGATCCTAAAATGGGGACATAAGGTATACGTACCTCGCAGGTTACTTCAATGTCCTCTTGACCGGGCATAAAAATAAGGATGTCTCCAGATGGTGGCTGCAAGTGAATCTGAAGAGCTTGTTTAACGGCGCTATCAACGTAGTCATCTACGGGATTCTTAGAGAATAATGTTTCAACTGGGAAGGTTCGTCCTGGAATTGTGAACGTTGGTACGTTGCCGAAGAACATTGAGAATTTTCCAGAATCCATTGTGGCTGATGTTACAATTAGTTTGAGATCATGCCTTCGTGCAACAATCTGAAAACAATTCAAAATGCTTACAAATTTCGATGCAATAAATATGTTTCAATTTGTAGTGAACCAAAGACAATCGCGGCCTTATTAGTAGTTAAAACCAACATTTTGAATGGGCGACGCCTATGAATATCAGCTGAAGCACTTTCTATTTTTGATTTTTTTCCACGATTATATAAATTAGTCTAATTGTATGTAGTTCATATTAACTTTCAAATATCTTAAATAGAAATATCTTTTGCATAAATTGAATTTGAATTACAACATATAAGTTAATTGAATTTAACCTAACTTAATATATTAAGAAAAGTCTACTTCCACTTGTTGTATAACGAGATTATTATTTCAATTGAATTTAAATTTGGATAACTTGACTTTAGGTCGAACCAAGAATGATTAAAGTGGATTTAAGTTAAACCAGGGTAAATTAGAGTTATAAAATGTCTGACCAGGATAGACTATATTAGGTTGAAATATGGTTCGTAAAAAGTACGAGTTATGACAAAATGAGGTCTCATTAAGTTGAGTAAACCCGAAAATAGTTTAGATTAGCTTGTTTTGTTTAAGTTCTGATTACGACTGGGTAAATTCGAAATAGGTCTATTTCAACCTTATATTAGAATAGAATTAAATTTGGTTATATAATATTCTAGCTAGAATAATTTCTACATGTAACAAATCATTATCAATAACCCTTCAACAAATAAAATCAGAAGCAAAACACTTAGAGATAAGATTTTTACAACGGCCAACATTTTAAAACCTACAAACTATTACAAAATTTCAAAATAATAAGATAACAGTTTGAAAATACTTCAAAATAGCATCAGTTCGATGCAACAATAATATTTATCCGCATCTGTCTCCGACAGAACAAATATAGCATACATTTTTAAAGATCATTATTTAAAATATTAAGCTTGGCAAACATTTCGCATCGACAGCGTCTGCGCGCGGCCGGCAGCGAATTGTTGCGTCGTCCGCAAGGCCGGCGGATTTTGTTTACATACAAACTCGTTTGCCGAAAGCGGTGCCGGCGCGCGGTGGCGGTCGCGCAGGAGGCGTGCGGCGGGCGCGGTTTGCGCGCGTGAAACCTGACTGGAAGCATGCACGCCAGCCACTACGATGCACTACGCGCCGTCGCCCACCACCACCACCACGTCGTCCGGCTCCACGACTGTGAGCTTCGCGCGCGTACTACGCTCGCGACAAACCGCGACGCACGCCGCTGCGAGGAGGTCGATTCTAAAAAAACTACGTAAAATACCCGCGTGTCACAATCCGCGCAAAGTACGCCCGCGTGATAACATATTTAAAGTCCCACGCACCGCGCACACACTCGACCAACAAACAATCTATCCGCACGACGCATTGTTGTAGATCATCGCACAGTCGCTCCGAGTTCGTTGCCGTCACAACTCTGCGCTCGCCGCAAACTATCAGCGATAAATAAACGCGTCGGTAGCGCGGCTTCGCCATCGAGAACGAAGGAGTCGAGTGTTAAACACTGTGTCATATTTGCACACCGGTAGGACACTGTTTGTAATTAACGCAAGCGCGTTCTTGAACAAACACTGACTACAACGTGCGAGAGTGTAAATAATCGAACGCTAAAAGAGAAGGAGGCACCTGGGGTGGGTTTTGTTTGCCGTTAATGTTATCGGCGCGCTGAGGCACGGCAAGATGATGCTCTACGAGGCAGTGCATCTGCAGCAGTCGGAGGCGTACTACGATTACGCGTCCACGGCGAAGATGAAGGAGCGCGAGCGGGCGAAGGTGCAACGCACCAAGAGTCTCAACAACGTGCAGCGCTTCATCAACCAGCAGCAGGACATCTCGCGCAGGGGCAGCTATGTGGTTGGCCAGAAGCTGCGCGAGTCCAAGTGGTTCAATCACGACGAACTGAAGGTGCTCTGCGCCGTGGTGGAGACCGGCTTCATCGTGCAGCGCAAAGACGAGCCCGCCGGCGAAGAGTTCGAATTCGGCATTGCCGTGTGGAATACCGGCGAAGGTAAGCACTAAGCGCCATCAGCAGTCTACAGATTGTCAAATCATCAAATGAGGTCAATCAACGCATGCTCAAATTACCATGATTTCCACCTAAGCGTGTGTGTACGCATCCGTACGAATGCTGTTTGTTTACCAAGCTACTGTGCCAACTGAAACGACGTTGTGCACTTTGGCGAGTAATGCACATTGTATGTGTTAGCGATCGCGCGCGTACTACGCACGCGTAGTAGCTGTAAAAAAGGCGCACCAGTCACGCAAACACGCAGCCAGCGCAATAACATAAACAAACATAGCCCAGCCTGCAGCTCATTCGCAGTGAGAGGAATTGCAGTGTGCAATTAATAACGCCAGCGGCGTTTGATTCTATAAATAGCACTGCAATTACGAGCGTGGCGTGTTTACTGTTGATATTTTTTCACGATCTCACA
>JAODGA020044449.1:0-24887 GCA_027574885.2 Drusilla canaliculata | reverse complement strand
CCGACCACGTTTCGTTTACAACACCTAGCAACGTTTGGAATACTTTCGTAGCTTCGTCGCTAATGTTAGGATAAAATAATACAAAGTCTAACTTTATGGGGTCGAACATATCTGCATATTTTTAGCACGAATATTTTTAAAAGAATCAAAAGAAACTGAGTATTTCGCGTTTTTAAGCATTAGACATTTTGAAATAATTGTAGCCTTCTTTTTTGTAGAAATTGAATACATTACGTTTGACGTGATTATCGGAATAATTTAATTACACCACGTGGTGGCATATGGTTTCACTCGGTTTAACTACTATGGCTTCTATTTGGCGTCATTCCATGTGTTTCACACAATAGTTGCATGTTTTTGTGTAATGCACTCAATGCGCAAATGTTCATTAAAATTACGTGTGAGTCATTAAAATAAGACTGTCGGTGACTGCAGGCTTGCAATTATAACACGTGTTTTTCTAATAATGCTATAATAATTTCCTATTATTAAAAACACTATAATTGCAATAATCTGAATAATTTAGTCATATTCGTCATTATAGTAGTATTGTAACCTTGAGGTTATAGGTTTGGGAGAGTTGTGACGTCACTGAAACACGTGGCAACACAACGTTAAAATTGATTAGTTGGATTTATTTACGTCATGTTGTTTTATGAAAAGGTACATATTAGGAATTCATTGGTTTTTTGTTAGTATTATCTTCAAAGAAACTCAAAATATGATGGAAATCTGTTCATTGTCTAGAATATTTAAGCATATACTTATAAGTGATATATTTTTCCTTTTTTTTATTATTATATTATGTAGTAACGTAGTAGGTTTTTGGAAGTTTTGTGTCTTATTTTATGTCAAATTTTATTTAATGCAAGTTTAAGTAATTAAAATCTATATAATTAAATATGGAATAAAGAAATTATTATAATAAATTATTAAATATGGAATAGACCACCTCGGTGGCACAGTGGTACGTTCAATGACTACAGTACGAGAGGTCCCGGGTTCAATTCCTGGATAAGTCAAAGAAAAAAGTGGTTCTTGTCAAATATTAACTCGTGCTCTTCATAACTCGTGCCATTCGAACATGGGCCCGACATACGCAAATGACAACAGCAGTCGATGCGTTAAAAAAATTGGAATACAACCTTAGAACCTTATACGATCTTAAAATATTTATTGAAAAATTAATATGACGACATTTTGTTTTCTTAACTTTAAGATTTTCTTAACTTGCTGAAATATTGAGCCGGGACTAAATAAAAGCGATTTAAAAAAATGCTGCACAAATAACAATCTAAACTTCAAGAACATTATAAAAATTTTGTTTTTTGCTGAATTTGCCTTTGCCCGAATATGATAATAACTATTAAAACATACAGACATAGATACCTTATTCTTGCATTGCACTTAATTCATTGTTACTACTTAATATATCTATATAATCACTCAATTTGAAGTGTTAAAAAGGGAACACAACGTATATTGATTTTAAGGCGGTATGAAGTTAGTCGGTTCAAACATTAAGTACTACTTTAATGCTAAAAACTTGAGAACAAAAATATACTATCGTAAAATGTACGTTTCGTACAAGTTTTCGTCAAAATACTTCATTTGGAATTGGAACAACCAATGGTACTGTTGATTTAAGTTTTTTGATACTGAAAATGATTATTTTTGTTTTTCCATTTGTTTCTGACACGTTGGGCACTCGCGGGTAAAATATATAGCTATCGTTCATTTCGAGCGGCGTTTGTCTCTCCTCGGCGACCAACACAACCAGGACGACTGCAAAGAATGCTGCTCGGTGGCGTTCTCCGGCGGCGAGGGTGAGGGGCAAACGTGTACACGTACAGATCAGACATCCAACCAGCAAACTTCCCTCTTGCATTGTACATTATACTTATGCCGAGAAAGCGTTTTCTTGCTTGATATTTATATGCCAACGCACTTGGACATTATGTATGAATTGTTGTATCCATTAAGCTAACTGGTCTTCCAAATAATTTAGCGTTTCATTACCTATCTCCTCTTGTGGATTTTGCACGCATCGCATTGTAATTATTTGTTGTTTCCAGCCCTGAAATTCCAAGAGAATCTGCTCAAGACCATGATCCAGATTGAGAACACCTTCTTTGAATTGGGCAAAACATGCAAGCGAAATTGTTTGATTATTTGCGATCGCGGTGCGATGGACGCGTCGGCGTTCATCTCGAAGGACAAATGGGAGAAGTTGTTGCGAGACAACGCTTGGAACGATGTGGAGCTGAGAGATAATCGGTATAATCAGATTATTCACATGGTGTCGGCTGCCAATGGTGCTGAGGAGTTTTATACCACTGAGGTATGTTTTATTGGCTGCTTGAAAATGTAGTTTTTACCGACGATTACGTAAAATTTGATTGTAACTTTCTATAGGATCATTCATGCCGATCTGAAGGAGTCGAAATGGCCAAAGAATTAGATTACAATGCGGCAGCTGCATGGATTGGGCATCCATATTTCGACGTGATTGATAACTCCACGGACTTTGACGGCAAGATGCGCCGCATGATCGGCTCGGTGTGTAACAAGATAGGCCTAGACACCGGCGATCGCCTGCTGAACACGTCGCGCAAGCTCAAATACCTCGTCAAGGGACCGCTGCCCGATGTGTCACTCTTTCCGCGCTTCCAGGACTTCGAGGTGGTGCATACGTACCTCCAGAGCAACTCGCCCAACCAAGTGCGGCTGAGGAAACGCGGTCAGAAAGGTGAGCATCGCAAACTCTACGCCATCCGATACATTTGACCTGTTGCACATTAGGATCATTTGCAAACGCAAAGGAATCTTATGTTTTAAATTAAAACCATTTCCTTAGAGGTTCTAAGAGGTGTTGATTGTTTAACGATCTTCTCCGGCTCACTAACAGCGCATCAACTAAGCAAGACCATACCGACTGGGTTCACCTGCATCCTCTTTTGCTTGCAGGCTATTTCAGTTACATTCACACGGTGCGTCGGCAACGGCAGCCCGGCGGGCAGATCGTCGAGGTGAAGACACAGATCACGCACCGCGACTACATCAATCTGCTGGCGCAGAAGGACAAATGTCACTTTACCATCTACAAGAAGCGGCGGTGCTTCCTCGTGAACAACCAATACTTCCAGTTGGACATCTACGAAGAGCCGAGCCATCCGCGTTGCAAAGGCTTGATGCTTTTGGAAACCTATTCGGCGCTGGATCAGGGTGGTGAATCCATGCGCAAGTGGTTGCCAGCGTTTCTCAACATTGAAAAGGAAGTAACGGGTAATCCGGATTACTCAATGTACAATCTGTCTCTGCGGGAAGATTGGAAGACTTCAAAAAAGTTCTGGAAGTCAATACCAGGTAACTGCACCAAACTAATTTCAAAAATAAATCAATAAACTCGAAACATTATAGATTCCGATAGTCCCCCGGTGGCCGAACCTCATCTGCAGCCAGCTGAGCAGAAGACCAACGGCCACGTGTACGCTCCACCCAGTCAGTTGACGTATAAACTGATCCAACCCGCCAACGGATTGTCTGACCTCAAGCAGATCAAATCCGGGATCTATTAATGTGTCACCAGATTCATTCACGATTTATCAACTTCTACGGGAGGCTAGAGTGATCCGGCACTATGCGCATGTGCACCTCGCACATGTTGCTCTACTTGTGTATTTTATAATTTCATTATTAGCAATCATTTTTAATTTTTCGAGTTTTATTCTAGTGCGAATTTTTCAGTTCATGTGCGCATTGATGCAAAGTTTCTTCTTCTCAATTCTTTGCGGTTTTTAGTCATGTAGTGATAATCATTTAGTCTAGAAATCATATTTTTAAGTTTGTACATGCACGTTGTGTGTGTCTGTGCCAATGCAAGTCCAAACATTTGACGAATGTGAATATGTACTTAAGTACTCATGTATTATTACCAAAGACAGCTGGCAAACAAATAACCCTGTCGCAATAATCAATTTTACTACGCTAAACACATTTTTAACACAACATTTTCCTTGTATTGGAAAATGTTGCTTACTGTGCCTATTCATGCGCTGTCTAAGTCCTTTTTTTCATAAAACACGTTAAATTGTAATTTCAATAACATTATATGCTAAATTATAACCAAGACCAATTATACACTGTCCAGATTTGGTTTGGATACTCTTAGATTGCAGTATTTTTGTGAAGAGTGTGCCTCCCAAACTATAACCAAGATGTGGCACTACTTGCATAATTAGAAGAAGAAAAACTATGTATTATCAGTCAAGAAATCAGAAATTATATAGATTCATAGTGGAAATATTACTTGTTAATTGTTACAGTGAACAGAATAAGTAAAACAGAACCATGCAGATGTCCTTAGTGCCGTTAGCGTGGCAATATCAAAGACACTAGATACTAGAAGTAACAAACAAAAATGGTAGCAAGGTAGTTTTTCGATGTTATTCTTTATAAAGTTGTAGAAAGTATGCAAGTGCTGGTGAATGGCAGAAGTCTCGAAATGTTAAACATAAAAAAAGTAAAGTTTAACGCATAACTTATTACACTTTTAAAATTGTACCTGGATATCAGCAAAAATATTGCACATACACTGACATGAGTAATAATGGATAACAAATACTTGTATTGAACCTTTTTTAAATGATAAGCATATATGGAAATTGTCTATTTTCGTATGATGACGCTTATAATCAAGCTGAAAGCGTTTTTCAGTCTCGATTCTACTCCTCAAAAAATGAGAATGTACGTTCATTTACCGTGCATTGCTCGCATGTGATTATTGATGATATATTTTGATTTACAACTGTAGATCCAGCTGTACACTTAATAAATATAATAGGCTAATTGTAGGAATGTAAACGGGGGTATTCATTGAAAATGCGAATTACAGAAACGGAAAAGATGTATTTAAACAAAGCAAACTTGTAAGTACATATGGAAACTTGTATCGCATTTTTCTATGCATATTTTTTGATGCTGGAACTTAACTAAAGTAAGCAAGGAATGAAGGGATGTACTATTAAAGTATGTGTACAATTAATAAAGTCTCTTGAGAGTAATGTTTTAAAACAAACGAAATAAACGTTGAAATGATTAATTTTTGTACAGACTGCAAGGTGCAAATCAGTCTATTTTTATATAAACCACAGGCATTATACAATTGATATGAGACAGTATTTGGTTTACCATCTAACTTGAAATGTAATCCAGTCAAAATGAGTCATAAAATAAAATATTCTCTCACTATATAAAAAGTAGTTTCTGAATGTTTAAAATTTGATATTTTTTTTACTTTTGACATATTTGGTCACTTTGTTTGCCGTGCTGAAGACAGATGTCGCTTCAGATTATAAACAAAAATTGTCTAAATTCATCAACAGTGAAGTACACAGTATTTAACATCAATGACTACAATAATAAGTATTTCGTTGATAAGTCCCTGTTAATGTATTCCTACAGTCAGGTTAGTATTGATTCTTAAGTTTTTGATATTGTTTAAGTACTTTTTTTCCAGGTTGGAGACCTTGTGTCAAGCCAGGTCTTTTTCTCTTGGCATTTTGGTTTCCAATGATTTCTTCCTCTGATATGCTGAGAGTTCCTTGGTTTATATGTTTAAGTTCTCCTCTAGGAGTGTTGTCACTCTCACAGAGGACAGTCTCTTGAATGCGATTTTCTGCAGCTAATTGTGCATCACTTTTTTGCAGATCTGAGTCATGTGCATATTTGCAATTGTGGCCGAAACGGCAGCGCCCTTTCCGGTAATTCCAACAGACTTTCTTGCCGTTAATCATCACAGCCGCAACGCCATCAACCATCTTCACATGCTTCTCCAATGCAGACTTTTTCGCCTGTTCAGCTTCTGCAAATGGATTAGAGAAAACTGATGTAGTTGGTAAGTGATTCTGAGATCCATTGGCCTTTGAGAGGAAGCCTGGTATTGGCAGTTTTTCCATAGTTGCTGTATTCATTTGTACATGTGGTGAACTGAAATGTTATGCAGCTGAAGGATTTTTTAACACTCTTTAAGTATTTCTACGCAGTGCGCATTGCGGCAGGGTAATAGGTATGCCTAGAATCAATCAGATGCTGACTACATTACCTAGTTAGCTTTTGCTGTGAGGCATCATCCTCGTCACAGCTGGAAGCTTCTGAGGTAGGTTCGTCTTTGTGACATGTAGTGCCATTTATGATTTCGGAGAATTCGCCGTCGGAATTATTATCGGAGTCGGAATCGCCGTACGCAGCCACAAGCGACATTTCCATAGATTATGAAGTATTTCTGTTTGATTGAGGTTATTGAATTTTCTTGTTTACTGCGTTTTGCTAATTAAACAATCATATCCGGCGAATCCGGTGTTCAGAGAAATTTCTGTTATAAACCGGTTAATATATTTTCTATGTGACGCCATCTCTATGAGAAAATTCGTAGATTCAAAACAGAACCGTTGAATGGAAAGTTTTGGAATGGAGAATTACACGCTATTGAAATTATAGGGTCGGGTTTTGGAAATTTAGGCCTTCCCGGAACCGAGGGGTACAAATTTTACCTGGGTTGTTTTCAAAGTTGTAATAAAAGTTTACCGTGGGTTGTGGTAAAATATTCTATTTTATTCCATGTTAATGTATGCAAATGCATTTTAATATTTCAGTTGATTGAAACTATGGGAAAACCATTCTAAATATAGAGCAGTTTTACAATGACATGCTGCATGGTGATTTTAATTCCATTCTAGAATAGCAAATAAATAAAAAGCACAATGTTCAGAAAGTTAATTACAAATACTCCTGTAAAAAATTGTCACAAAACAACATAAAAATATATTCGTTTATTCAATTATAACATAATTATCCCTTCATTACAAACTACCAGAAACAATATTTACTTGTTCACAATATAATATCCAAATGAGTCATAAAAAAATATTGCATGTTGTATCAATACCACTAACACAATTTTTAAGTAAACGCACCTCAAACTTATTAATATTTATCTCCTCATTAGGCATAATGCTAAAACGAATATTGGGCAAAGTTTGCCAAAACTTTCCACCGTAAACCTTGCCTTTATTTTGAGATGCGGCGTTATTAACCATTAATAGATTAGTAACAATAAAACAAATATGAAATTCAACGGCTAAATAACGCAACAACGAAAGTAAAGAATTCAACAACATATTGTGTTTTTCTATTCTAATACTCAAATACATAACTGCACACAATGTATCAATAATAACTATTCTTAACTTTACTTCCTTCCTTATCAACTTATCCTTAAGTTCATACAGAGAATCAAATAATTCATAAATGTTTGATGGCTGCACAACTATTAAATGATCCAAAACTGGGTTTTCAGTATTTTTATCACTTAGAAATTTTAACCATAGTGGATTAAATGTTGACTTTGTATCGTAATAGATAATATTTTGTTTCCCATCATGTTTTACCAAGAATTTAATGATAAAATTATTGACAAAGTGTGTTAAATGTTGAGGAGACTTGCTGCAAACTTCATAGATGTAACCGGTGTAGAAACCTCCTCCCAAAATGGCGTCCAAACTATTTTAAAGTAAGTTTTCTGTTGTATTGATTGTATTACACCTCTAGATAACTTACTTTGCATGATTTGTTGATATTATAGCTGTTTTTAGCAGTAATTCGTTATAATATTCCAAACCATTTTGTTTATTCGCTCCATTCTTATTTAAAATATGTTTGCGTATGATTAGGATATTCTATTTTTAGTTAAAAGTTTTTCAGAGTTAGTTATGTACATTAAGAATAATTATAGATAGTACAAACCTTGAACTTCAATTTAGTAATTTTGCTTAATATCTGTGCATCGTGTTGGAACAAATCTCTAATATTGACGATTCCTTTGCCTCGTAGTAAATTAATTACATCGTTTGTCAATAATGGGTGGCTTTCGGTCGTTATAACGGTCATTTTTTTTCGGTTGGAGTTTTAGGTTAATGAGTTTGTTTTTCGCGCCAGTTTTTTGTTGAAACAACATGCATCAAGTCGATGACGCACGATACGACACGACGACGCGCGAGTCGGGCGGAAGACGCGTACTGCGCAGATGCGGAACGTCCGTGGAGCGCGTGCGCACGCCGCTTGCACCGAGGCCGGCCCGCACCTACCCAGCCACAAGCCATTCGCAAACCAGTCGCCATGTTTGGATAGGATGCAGCGTCCATCCCTGCGAACGTGTAAGATGCAGCGCACGCGAACGTGAGTCATTTCGTGCCTCTGCGTTGCAAACGACGACTGGCGCACAGCGAACGCGTCCGTCGGCAGTGTTTTCGAGCGTGGATGGGCCACCAGTGCGCCGATATTCGCGGATTTCATAATGGTAAGTGAGCGTTTGGCGTTTGCAGTCGGGCGAGAAAATGGCGTCGCCGTCGCTGGTGTGCGTCGCGCTTTGTGCGCGCCGGCGATGTCGACGCGCGGCGCGTTGCGGCCGCCAACGGGCGTGATACGCCGTCGCATTGCGCAATAACGTCGCGCGTCGGTTTATTTCCACAGCTTTCTGTTATTTTCGCGACGATTTTTCGCTTTTGTTTCACCGCGCCGCGCATAGAATGCCATGGTATTAGTAATATATACAAGCGGTGTCGCTGTACGCGAAGCGGAACGACACGGAATGCGGTTTATACGCTTCATCTGATTGATAGGTTCGCCGATTGTGCGCTGAGGACATTCGCTTGTCGGTAATGATGCTCTGGGTATTCGTATTTCGCGCGGGATTTCATTTGCGATGGAATGCGGTGCGAAACAAGTTCAAATGCGGCGGGTTTTCCCTCCCATTTCGAAGCGTGCGTGTGCGGGTTTTGAGCAGTCGTTTGTTTACAGATGCCCATTATTCGTTTTAAATGGGAAACGATTGACCTTCGACAAATACTTGCATAGTAGGCGATGAGTGATGAAACACCGGGGGCTGGACAGAGTGCCGTGCCCCGGGAGGGCTTGGCACCCAAGTCGGCGCCGGTACGCATCGCGCAGATTGCAAGCGGGCAGTACGTGGTCGCATCGCAAAGTTCGAACGCTCCGTATGTACCGCAGGTAAGGTTAACCCCACACCGGTCGTATAACGTAAGGCGTCAACAATCATTCTGTCATCGTGTGTATCGCAGCTAGGTGGAATCTCCGGCACACAGCAGGGCATACAGCACATTCTGAACATCAGCCCATCGCGCGTCTCGCAGCAGACATCGCCGCTCCGACCGAGCCAAACCAGCGCCAGCATTGTGAAAGCGCTGACGAAGACGTCGAAGGCGTCCGCCGGCAATGTGCGCTTGCAGCTCTTTCAAAATGCGGGCGATGCGTCGGCACCGACCACCACGGCTAACAGCACGTCTCGCACGGCCACCAAGCGTATTCTCACCACAACCAGCGCGTCAACGACTGACAAGAAAGACGTTTTCGGCGCGAAGGTGCAGCGCGTTCTCAACCACCACCACGTGCGGACGAAGATCGTGCGGGAGAAGTACAACGAGAAGCTGCTGGAAAGCTACCACATTAACTTGGGTTGCAACCTACTCGACCTCTACCAACTGGCGAAGCGGCCCAAGACGCTGCAGTTTGTCCAGTACATGAACGAGAACAGTATTGATCCCAAAGATGTGGAGGAGGCGACCGCCAACACCACGACGCCGCCGATTCCGACAGCGACGGCGGCCAGCTCGCTTCCGGGTATGTCGAGTAATACCAGCACGAGCACGGCGATTGTCACCAACAATACAGTGGCTAGTGTGAGTATACCGACGCCTGCGCCAACACCACCACCGCCGAGCGTCTCTAAACCGCCACCGAGTGATGCAAACACATCACTGGAGGCGAAAACGTCTGCAACGGCTAGCAGCGCGCCAACTACGCCCGTCAATCCGGAGCAGATCGTTGAGAAGGCGAAGCATGAGGCGATAATCGTGCAGCGCATCAACGATCTGCAGAAGGAGGGTCTGTGGACTGAGAAGCGCTTGCCGAAGGTGCAGGAGATGCCGCGCATTAAGACGCATTGGGACTACATGCTTGAGGAGATGGTGTGGCTGGCCGCCGACTTTGCGCAGGAACGCAAGTGGAAGAAGGCGGCGGCTCGGAAGTGCTCGCGCATGGTGCAGAAGTACTTCCAGGAGAAAGCGCAAGCGGCGCAGAAGGCGGAGAAAGCGCAGGAGCAGCACATGCGGCGCGTTGCCGCGTTCGTCGCCAAGGAGGTGAAGAACTTCTGGGGCAACGTGGAGAAGCTCGTAGAGTTCAAACAGAACACGCGTTTGGAGGAAAAGCGCAAACAAGCGCTTGACCAGCATCTGAGTTTCATCGTCGACCAGACGGAGAAATACTCACAGCTTCTCGCTGAGGGTATGAACAAGCCGCTTACTGAACAAAACAGTACATCTAATCCAACGTCAGTTGTGAATTCTGATGGTGAGAATTTTATACATGTTTTTTTTTGTTTACATATTTTTACTGATGAGTACAGTGTCTGACGGTGTAGATAATCCATTCATAATCTCATCGATATATGATTAACTCGAGGCATTTGTCTGAGAAACAAAAATAGATGTTGAAACATTTACGTTCTTTGTCCACACACTAATATCTTTCTCAATTGTGTGTAGATGAATTTCGTCCAGACATTGAAAATAGCGAGGATGATGAGGAAACGATTGCACAAGAGGAAGCGCAAGATGAGGGCGAGAAGAGTGAAGAGATTGCTGCGCTCCAGCGTGAGTCGCAGATGGACTTTGACGACTTCTTGAGTGAATTACCCAAGGACTACCTGCAGCATCGGGATAATATTCGACTCAGCGAAACTTCGGATTCGGTAAGCCGCAAACCACATCATTTTTTAAAAATTGCATTTTAATATGATGATTTATCAATTTACGAGGGTATTGCAAATCCATTCATAGCGTACCTATCAGTGAAGACATCGAGGCATTTGTCTGAATCTTCTCAACTCATCAAGTTTGCATATTTGTATCTACGTTATTCTAACAATTTTCAATGTTTACAGGATGAATCTGAAATAGAATCAGAGTCACGAACAGCGTCATCGGCGTCATCCCGAAGTAAAACGAAAAAACAACGTGATGAAGACTTCACAATAGATTCCAGCGAGGAGGATGATGAGAATACGATACACGAGCAAGAACAGGCTGAAGGCGAACAAGATCACGCCGCGGAGCTCTGCGATCTTAACGAAGAGGCCGAGATGGATATAGAGGAACTGCGGCGGAAGTACGCGAACATGCAATCACCGCCATTAGATGAAAGTTCTAGCATGTCCACTGGTGGCGAGGCGGATACCGATGGAGACGGCGGTAAAGAGGTTGTCGGCGAGGAGGACGACCTGTCCGAGGTCCCATCTGATGAGGGCGAGGATATGTCCGAAGAGAGTGCCCATGAAGATGACAGTGTTGCTGATAACAAATCAGCGTCGTCGGAAATGGAAGTGGGGACGGAGATTGGCTTAAAATCGCTTCTAGAAGGAGGAGAAGAGATCAAGACTGATTCGAAAAACGATCTTATTAACGATGCGGCTGCTATTGCTGAAAGCATACAACCTAAAGGCAATACGTTATCGTCAACAAGTGTGAGTAATAATTAAGCATACTTTTTTTATTAATATTTTATTTAACATGATGATTTATCAAATTACGAGGGTATTGCAAATCCATTCATAGCGTACCTATCAGTGAAGACATCGAGGCATTTGTCTGACAACCACATACTAAAATTTCTCAAAATTCGTTTAGAAACCTAGCAATCTTCAAGAATTCTTTCCTTTTCTTAGGTCGTTACACCGATTCCGTTCCTGTTGAAATTCACCCTCCGCGAATACCAACACATCGGCTTAGATTGGCTGGTGACAATGTTCGAGCGGCAGCTCAACGGCATCCTCGCCGACGAAATGGGTTTGGGAAAAACCATTCAAACGATTGCACTTCTCGCTCATCTCGCTTGCGAGAAGGGCAATTGGGGACCTCATCTGGTCATCGTGCCCACGTCGGTGATGCTCAACTGGGAGATGGAGTGCAAGAAGTGGTGTCCGGGTTTTAAGATCCTCACTTACTATGGCACGCAGAAGGAGCGCAAATTGAAGCGCATCGGTTGGACGAAACCGAATGCGTTCCACGTTTGCATCACCTCCTACAAATTGGTCATACAGGATCACCAGAGCTTTCGACGCAAGAAGTGGAAGTACCTGATCCTCGATGAAGCGCAGAATATCAAGAACTTCAAGTCGCAGCGGTGGCAGCTGCTGCTCAACTTCAACACACAGCAGCGACTACTCCTTACTGGTACACCGTTACAGAACAACCTCATGGAGCTATGGTCGCTGATGCACTTTCTCATGCCGAACGTGTTTCAATCGCATCGCGAGTTCAAGGAGTGGTTCTCGAATCCTGTGACCGGGATGATTGAGGGCAATGCTGAATATAACGAGAATATTATTAAACGCTTGCATAAGGTAATTATCTATTTTTTAATACTGCATATTTGCTTTCAAAATGATGATTTTCGTTTTTATGATGGAATAGACAATATCCATTCAGGTCTTTCCAACGTGTTGATTACATCGAGGCATTTGTCTGAAGCACTCATTTTACATTTGTGTGTTGATTGTTGTTTCTTTGATTAAAGTGTTCTTTATTTTTATTTAGGTTCTACGACCGTTTCTTCTGCGTCGATTAAAATGTGAGGTGGAGAAGCAGATGCCCAAGAAGTTTGAGCATGTGATTATGTGTCGACTTTCGAAACGTCAGAGATTTCTTTACGATGACTACATGTCCAGAACAAAGTAAGTCTTTACATGCTTTCATAAACATGACATTACATTTGGCAGTAAATAAGTTTATGCCTTCCTTATCCAATGTGACTGATTCTTTTAATCTTACACAATTTCAAGGGAAGGAGAGTAACATGATGCTTTTACCAACCGATTTTTGTCTAAGTTTGTGATAATAATCGGGTGACTTGTATCAAACAGTTTTTGTACCAAATTTTTGTTTAATTTATGTTTGAAATATTTACAATTCGACCTCCACATATATCATTTTAGGAAATTAAACATTTTGTAATTTGTTATAGAACGAAGGAAACACTTGCCACCGGAAATCTACTCAGCGTTATCAACGTACTGATGCAACTGCGCAAAGTGTGCAATCATCCTAATCTCTTCGAATCCAGGCCCACGATATCTCCTTTTCAATGCGACGGAATTGTGCAACATGTACCAGCATTGGTATACTCTGCGTTGGAATATGACGTGTGGCGGGTAATTACAGACAATTTCATATAATTTTAGATCGATTACGATTTGAATCATGCAAATTATTTTAATTCTCACCTTCCCGATACTCTGGCTGCGTTTTACATATTCAGCTGGTTGCTTGAATCATTAGAAGGTAGATCAAAACGTTTTATGGGTGTGGAAGTTTGCTTGAATCTAAGTCTCTACCTCAATCATAATTCGGACAATATTTGTCCATTCATATCAATTAATTTACTTTTGTATAAGTTTTTCCGAGATACTTAAAGAGGAATATTTATTAAAATCGTGTTTGCTTACAGCATGTGGATTTAAAGACGTTAGGGCTGAATCTACTACAATTGGAGTTCCACCTCGGGGCTTATCAATCGTACCGGCTACGTCGCTTAAAAACGACAAGAAAACTCATTGAAGTGATTTCGTCGAGTCCCAAACCTGCGATTTGTCCACCGTCACGATTACTGCTCAAGATTCATCGAAATCCTGTTGGCAAGCCCATTGTCAAGGAAGAAATCAAGACCGTACAAACAGCATCCGGTCAGAAAGTGAAATTAATACAACATCCCGGTGGTCTGAAAGGTTAGTAATCACATTTGTCACTAGAAATATCCTTCTGGATCTTCCAAATTAAAAGTACGCGTTTTTCTTTGGAATTTTACATTAACAAGAAGGTAGATCAAAGACGAGTTAAAGGTGTGGATGTTTTTTTATCGTAAATAATATCCTCAATCATAATTCGCACAAAATTATATTTAATAATTTTGTATTTAAGTGTAAATTAAACGTTTATATTATTCTCTAAATATTTTATTGTTTTACAGCCGTGCAAATTGCTTCGAGCTCAAGCAGTCAGGTTGCTGGCAAGGTGAATCTTTCCAAAACGGTACCTAGCTACGCACAACTTGTTGAGACGCTTACTGGTAAACATATTCTTTTCACACCAACGTGTAATATTAGCACACACAGCATTGGTATTACTGGAACGACGACTGTGGTGACATCCAGCGGGCAGAAGCTTACGCTTCTCCCGAAGAAGTCGATAACATCACCGACGGCATCGAATAATCAGATCGCCAAGGCCGTAGTGAAGGTACACCTCACCTCATTGCCGAATAGCAACTCTGGTTCTCCGATTACAAAGGACAACATCAATGTTGACGTTACGCCAACCCCGCGAAAGCCCATCGATCCGAAGTTTCTCGAGCGGTTATACTTGCAGGCGCCCAACGCAAATAAAAGCCTTGATGTGCGGTACGGTGCGTCGGTGCAGAACCAACACGATCAAAATGACGAGAACAACACACACGAT
The DNA here is from genome assembly GCA_027574885.2 of Drusilla canaliculata. Taxonomy (NCBI): domain Eukaryota; kingdom Metazoa; phylum Arthropoda; class Insecta; order Coleoptera; family Staphylinidae; genus Drusilla; species Drusilla canaliculata. The sequence goes on along the minus strand of JAODGA020044449.1, from coordinate 10,302 downwards.
GCCGACTTGCGTCGGCGATTGAAATACGATCAGATTGCACGGTTTAACGAGCAGCGCTGCAGCGGTGAACCTATTTACGGGCAAGATTTCCTGCAATCGATGGCGAAGTTCTCCGAGAAAGTGGTGCAAACAACGTGGGCCGGCGGGTTTCATGCGTGTTATCGAGTTCAGTGTGGGCTAGATGATCTTCACACACCTGCGGCGTTGAAGGAGGTCATATATACTCCGACGAAATTGATTGATTCACTCAAGTATATTTTTGAGAGGTATGTTATATACTTTTTGTGTTTCTTGTTTGCTTCCTTTCTTATCCAATGTGATTGATTAATATAGTCTCTCACAATTTCAAGGAAAGGAGATTAAACTGATGCTTTTACCAACCGATTCTTGTCTCTCAGTGACAATGATTGGGTGACTTGTATCAAACATTTTCTTATATCTGTTTTCTTAATTTGGTTACTCATTCTTAATTTTTATTAACAGGTATATTGTCTATGTACCATCAGCGTACGCACCAGACCCTGAGATGCAAATATGGCATCCAAATCCAAGCACGTATTGGGGTCGTATTCAGGAACGCAAAACGTTTGCGTTACATCTGAACGAGCCGGCAACGCCGCTCCACCATATTGCGTCCAGCATGATTACTCAGTTCCCGCATCCGCGGCTAATTCAGTATGATTGTGGTAAGCTGCAGACGTTGGATCGGCTCCTGCGGCGGCTGAAGAATGACTCGCATCGAGTTCTTATCTTCACGCAGATGACGAAAATGCTGGACGTTCTGGAGGCGTTCCTGAATTTTCATGGACATATCTATCTACGACTTGATGGATCAACACGAATTGATCAACGTCAGGTAAATAAGATTTGATATTTTATTACACTGTAAACCTGCATTGACGATCAGTAAGATGTAGACTTTTTGGTTATTACTATTACTTTTGCATCAATGCTAAATTATACTCTGGGATGTCAGCAGGCTTTTATGTGCTTGTTTATTAAAAGTCCTCTAGAACTCCGCAGACATTCATTCCTTCACATGGCTTATTAAGAAATTTATTTGAAAATGTTGTAATACTTTTTGTGCTTATTTGTTTAGATTCTTATGGAGCGCTTCAACGGTGATCCGAAGATTTTCGTGTTTATTCTGTCTACTCGTTCCGGAGGCGTGGGCGTCAACTTAACGGGCGCAGACACTGTGATATTTTACGACTCCGACTGGAATCCGACCATGGATGCTCAAGCGCAGGACCGATGCCATCGTATCGGTCAAACACGCGACGTGCATATTTATCGGCTGGTAAGTGAGATGACCATCGAGGAGAACATTCTGAAGAAGGCCAATCAGAAACGATTACTGGGTGATCTTGCTATTGAGGGCGGCAACTTTACAACTGCATATTTCAAGAACGTACGTATAACTGAATTTAATTGATTTTCAAATTTTATCGTAGAAATCCTTATTGTTTTATCAACAGTCAACGATTCAAGACCTATTCAATATCGACCAAAATGAATCTGCCGCGACTCGTATGTCAGAGGTTGTTGAATGCAATGATGCACGCGAAAGACATCATGCATCTGAAACACCGACGACTGCAGGCGATGAGACGAATGCATTGGGTGCGTTGGAAACAGCACTCGCATCCGCAGAAGATGATCAGGACGTTGTTGCCGCATGCTCTGCGAAGGCTGAAGCTGTTGCAGAACTTGCCGAATTTGATGAAAACATCCCTCTGGAAAAAGACGAAGATAAGGAAGAGAAAGAAAAGGAACCAGAATTGAGTAAAGCTGAACAGGAAGTGGTCAACTTAATGCAACAAGTATGTTTTGGTTTAATTGCTTGGTGTGTTTGTTTGCTAATTTGTGTTTCTATCTCTAGTTAACACCAATTGAACGATATGCGATGCGGTTCATCGAGGAGACGGAGAGCGCCTGGTCGGAAGAGCAACTGGCTGCTGCCGAGCGGGAGATCGAAGACAAGAAGCGTGAGTGGGAGGAGAATCGGTTGGCGACGCTGCGCGACGAGGAAGAGCGGCGGGCGCGTGAGCTCGAGGAAGAGAGCGAATTGCTGACGTTCTCCCGTGAGGACGCAACGAATCAGGTCAGCAAACCTACCAAACTAAATAATAAAGCGGTGCGCGAGCGTAATAGATCGTCGAAATCTGCCGCGAACAATCGGTCGGTGAATGCGGGCGGTAGTCGGGCAAATAATGTGCGGCGCAGACGGTTAACTCGTTCGCATAGGCAATCTGAGGAGGTGGAGGAGCTCGTCTGCTCGTCGCCGCTGCGTCCAGAGACACCTCCACCATCTGCAGAGGTTAAAGATGAAGATGATGAGATAACGGCTGCGGAGGAGCTGGTGAACGGTGACAGTCAGTCGTCGGTCACCGCCAAATCCGAGTCGTCCGACTCATCCGATGTAGAAGACTCGCAACCTCTAATTCAAATACAAAAAGATCTTAGTCCAAAAATCAATAAACTTGATCACAACTCCCCGCGTACGCGGTCACGCGGCACGGTAGCTATTAATCTGTGGACGCTGGACGTTAGCCCGATTCTGCCGGGTGTCAAACCGACCAAGCGCTCCACGTACATTAGGCGCACAAACTCGAGCGAAAATCTCAGCGCGAACGATAAGCAGGAGAAGGAGAACGTTCAGATCGGGGGCGGTGGTAAGGCGAAGGCGGCGCTGGCACCATTAGGCCGACGTGCGCGTAAACGGCGCCGATTGAATCGCGGCGTAAAGTTAAAAGACGCGCCTGCTGATAACAAAAGCAATTGCACGGACGAAGATTGCAAGATGTCGGTGGATAGCTCGCTGGGCTCCGATGACGATCGCAATCACAAGTCCAGCGACGACGAGAAGACTGATAGTATCCATGAGAATATTGTGAATAGCACGAAGTTGATTAGGGTTGAGGATTTGAATTCCGCGAACGAATGCGAGACAACCGTAAAGCAGCCGATGCATGCAAATCACGTTGATGAGACGCAAGCATCGGCTTGCAACAACGATAGCGATCACACTGCAATCGCCATTAAAGACGAGCTTTTAAATGATGCGCAAGCAAACGGGAGTCAAGACGAGTCTGTGTCAAACACTATTACCCTCGATCGTGCGCCGGCATTGCCGGCTCTCACGCGCAAAAAACTTCGCATGCCGCCAAAGTTGAATAAACTTAACAATTGCGTCAATACTTTAGACGGCTGGCTGAAAAAAGGCGCTGTTGAGAGCAAACTAAGGCGTGAGAACTCGAGCGATGAGGACGGCACAAAGATTGCGCGTGTTGAACCTCTAGCAATTCAAACCGAGTGAAAGCCGTCTTTTCTTCTTGCGAATAATACACTCTATTATGATGCTACTACTAAGAACGTTCACGATTAATGTTGGGTTGTGCCAGATTGCAATGATGAATATTCTACGAGTTCAAAAACAAAACCTGTCTCGTTCCTCTATATATATTCTTGTACATAGTAAACTTACGAAGTAGAGTTAATTTTTTTAATGATACAAATGTCTTTTGAAGCTAATGTACAGAATGTAAATTATTCCAGCATGAATGTGAGTTTGCGTATACTATTTTACTATAATCAAGCGATACGTCGAGAGATATTCAAAGAATTTTGCATTACACGAGACAGTTAACAAATGCCGCCAACATTCCAAAAGATTTTTTTTATATCCGCCTTGCAAAGACCGCAAAATCCGAAATATGCCGATCAAATTACATATATGTAATGGTTATGAACTCGTCTCGTTATAAATCTCTCTCTTATCTTTAACACAACCAGTGATGTTTTCTGTTCTGTTGTATTTTAAGCCATGTACATAATTAATTTAATGGATAATAATTATATTTAGCAGATAAATAAAGAAGTTCTCTTGCAAACTGTGTGTTGGTGGTGTTTTTATTTGGAGAAAGTACACTGCAGAGCAAATTGTACGAGACACGTGTGCGTGTGTGCGGGGTGGGCGTAGGTTTTGGTGCCAACTTGCTCCGGCGTGCCGCAGCGGGCACCAAAACTCGCCCCGCTGGACACGTGCCGGACACAGAGCAAGGGGGCTTCTTTAGACTGCTATGCGCGACTTGATACGAAATGCTTAGCCGTAAAGAAAACGCCAAAAAACGTACCACCGCCCCGCGCCCGAATACGCAATCGTTACAATTGGATCCTTGTTCTTTTTTTACCTTTTTCCCTTTATCCTCATACATTTAGCTCAACTGTCAGGTGTCCATCATTTTATTTTACAATGATTCACGTTGGTTACAGATTTGGGTATCTCAAAACTCTGGTGAACATATGCCGGTAAGTAAATATTCTTTAGATTCACACAGCAGAGGTTTATGGTTTATTTTATTACATAGATGTGGTGTCCACCTACTCCACCACAACAAGATGGTGATGTGTATATTGATCATACAATGTCGTTTCTTTACGATACTTCCAATGTCATGCTGGAGACCCAACTTCCGTCCGTGTACATCAAGAAAGAAACCAAGCGAACGCGTGTTGAGGCCGGATTAGTGGACACCCGGAGGCCTGTTAAGGTAATAAAACGCGAGGATCCCACAACGCAGCCGCCTAAATCCATCTTCAATCATCTCTCGATGGGTGTGAAGATCCGTAGGGATCAGCGCAGGGATCGGTATCGGGGTATGATACGTACACAGATACCTCCGGTGCCTGGTGTTAAGTATCCTACGGCCAAGCCGCACATCGAGCAACCCGGCCATAATTGGACGATACATGAAGACGCTGCCATTCTTAAGGTGATTCAGCGATACCAAGGCCTTAATTTGAATTTGGTAATCTCATGCACAGGTCACATGCCCAACTGGGACTTTGTGGCCGATTACGTGAACACTGTATCCAGCACGTACAGATCGCCGAAACAATGCCGCAATCGTTACGAGAGCGTGTTGGTACCGCGCGAGGAAGGCAAACAGGTAATTGATAATTCACCACGAAAGAAAAAGCAGAAGACTGCGTTGAGTGCGGCCGCAATTCCGTACAAATTTCAACCACCTCCAAAGAGCAATCGATCTACAGCACAGCTGTATCTGCAGGATAACAATGGCACTTTCAATACGTTAATGTCACAGCGGTATGACGCACTGAAGTTGGTTACGGCAAAGAAGCCAGTACCGCAGAAAGCGGCGCCAACTGCTAGTTCTATTGCTTTGAAGAATCCGAAACATGAGAGTATCCTTACCGAACATGGTATTGACTTAGATCATCCGTTGACCGCCGTTGAGATTGCCGCAAAACGTGCAGAGCGCAATCGTGATAAAAAGATTCCCATTGATTCGCATCAATTGAAGCATATTCAGTTGGTGAAACTGCAGGCGCAGCAAGCAGCACAACAGGCGCAGCAAGCAGCACAACAGGCGGCAGCGGCCGCTGCGTTAGCCGCAGCAGCGCAAGGCGATAGTTCGCCAAATTCGGCAACGGCTAGTACTTCGCAGTTGGTTATCCAGCAACAACAGCAACAGGTACAACCTGTGGCGCAAACGGTGCAAGTTACCACTGTTCAGACTGTGGTAAGCACAGTTGCGACAACTACACCTAACACCCCACCTTCAAGTGAGTTTACTGCTGTTTTATTTGCATGCATACGATTACGCTACATTCTTGAAAAGCCGGTTGAGTGAAGATAATCAAATAGCAGACATGTATTATTTGAAGGTAGACTAAATCGTTTCATGGGTGTGGAAGTTTGCTAGATTCTAAGTAACTACCTCATCATGACTCTGACATTGACTACTTTCGAAAACTGTTTTGTAGAGGTTGGTTGAGTATTATTCGTTTTTTAAATTAACTGTTTTTCAGATCCTGCAAGGATACCACGGATTGTTGCCTCACCACTTCAAAGTCAGGCTGTTGTGTCGGTGCCAGGGATAAATCCAGCACAGCTGCAAACCCAGCGTCTTATCGTTCCCGGTCCTGCTGGGCAGACGAAAGTTGCAACTGGTACTACTGTCACCGCAAAGCAATTGAGCGCAGCACAATTGCAACTACTTCGCAATGCTGCTCTTAAGAGAGACGCACATATGCGATTGCAAAGTGCTGGTGGGACGAGTCCACAGGCTCTGAAAACAACAGCTGTTGTTTCAATTCCGGCTCAGTCGGGTGTACAAGTGCAATTTAGCCAAGCTCAAGCACGTGCGCATATTATCAAAGGTGGCACCGTCGCTGTTGGCAACAAGCAAGTAACTCGTCAGCTAACTGAAAGTGACATACAACATCTGCTAAAGCTGCAAAGTCAGAAGAACCAAAGCCAGAAAGTTGCAGCGGGTCAGGCTACGACAATAGCCAGTCCGCACGTGTATACCCAAACACTGCAGGCGGGACCTTCTGGCACTCAGGTAGCTACAATCGTTAAAACAGTCTCGACTTCAGGAGGTAGGTCTTAAAGGTTGACCACACTTTCAAATGAACTTTTTTAACCAATGTTTTTGTTTTCAGTTACACAAGCGGTGCTTGGAACACCTGTGAAAGCATTACCGCCGGGTATCAAAACACCGCAACAGATTCGCGCTCTTCAACTGCAGCATCTAATGGCACAGAAGAAGATGCTCGCGCAGCAGCAAAAGATTGCCGGAATCGCGCAAGTCACGGGTAAAGGCGGCGTTGCCACTCAACTCATCGTCGGTTCAAAGCCACTTACCTCGGCGATAACTATGCAACAATTTCAACAAGTTATGCGTTCACCTCTTGCAGTGCCCCAGGGACCTGTTGTGCTTGCTACGAAAGGTAATTCGCGCATTATTCCCGTGAACGCCGGACCGGGTACAAAACCCACTATACAAGTAAGTTTGCCATTGACTTAATTTCGGCGTAAACTTTGTTACAGATTTTGAAACTAATATGCATTGACGATCAGTAAGATGCAGACTTTTTGGTTATTGCTATTACTTTTGCATCAATGCTAGATTAAATTAGCTGGGATGTCAGCAGGCTTTTATGTATATGTCTAATAAAAGTCCTCTAGAACTCCACAGACATTTTATCTGTAACAAACTAATCCAGGCAGAATGTAATTTTTATAGTGTTGCTATAAGGATTTAATATTGTGTTTTGTAGGTCATGAATACGGCATCACCTGGATTAACAACGACAATACGCCCACCGACGTCGACCACGCTCACTGCGGCCTCACTAGCTGGCATTAAAGTCCAGGGAGCAGCTGGTACCAGCCATGCACAGCAACAGGCTCTCCTCTCGCAGGTTTCCGCAGTATTGGGCCAAAACGTACGCCAAGGGGGTTCTCCGGTACGCATTCAAACCGCCACCGGCACCCCGGTGGCTGTCACCGTACATCAAGCTCCCCAGCAGGCGACCACCACCGGCTCTGCCGTGCAACAGCAACAACAGCCGCCCACTAGCGACAAATCCACGGATAACGTGAGTAGATTCGTTAAGAAACCGTGAAGTGAATGAACTTTTTGATTGGCCTCCCGCTTTGCGTTCTCTTGTTGGTGCATTTTCATACATTTATTTCCGTTCAGTATTATTACGATTTTGACGTGCAACCACTGCCACTGCGTGCGCGACATTATTCTCGCACAGCACACATACACGCACGCACGAAAAGACGCTAGGGCAAACGCGTGCGCTCACTTGTTTTTGTTTCTTTTCTGTGGTTGTTGCCGTCACCCGAATGCGAAGCACTAAACAAAATTTGCGTGGACCAGCATTATTTTTAACGTTCATTTTGTTTGTACTTGTATCATCAAGGCATCCCCGTCATCCACCATCCACACGATTCGTTTTCATTTTAGTTTGTATACTCTTAACGATTAAGTTCTGCTGTGATAAAATTACGTTTGTAGGTCGTGTTTGTGGCTTCATTCATTCTAATTTAGTTTACTGTACGTGTACATATAATCTATATTTTTATAAACAGATTGTAAATACTTAGCCGTGTACCTCGTAGATAGTTGGAAGCGGTTGACGCGGATCAAAAATGTTTTCGTTTGCTTTCAGGCGGTATAACAAAACCAGCACTGTACGATTTCGCATGCGAATCTTTGAGTAATGATATTCACTCGTCAAAAAGAAGTATAAATGAATTAGGATAATTTAATTACAAAGTTAACTATAATACAAACTAATGTGATGTAATTTTTTGTAATAAAGTAATTTAAAACTGTTTTCTACTTGCCTTTTTTGGTATTTGTGTATTACGAATCTTGTTTGATAATAGTGGTGTTTTTGATTAGAAATAATATAGTGTTCGTTGGGTTGCCTACAGTGCTTTTACTGTAGCAAGTATCCACATTTTATTTTCATCAAGGTAATAAATTTAATTTATTAATTGTAATTAGTTCTATTTTATTCGACATGGTCATAAAATTTTGCAATTTAAATAATTGTTTGGTTTTAAAAGTCACGTATAGATGGCGCTAGTGTTGCGAATACAGGAATACAGGTATACATTTTCTGACAGCTGGTCGGGCCATCATTGCGCGATTCGGAAGCGTTGCGAAGTCAGTTTTCGCGTTGCAGCGGCGGTGTTTGGTTGTTTTCTCGAGGTGGTCCACTGATCCGATCGCGTGTGCACATGTAGGCTTCGATCAACAATAGTGTTTCAGCAGTGTCCGGCAAAGTTCAATGAAAATTCTCGCCCAGTGTCCATCCGATAGGCCGAAGACACGTCCAAACCAAGCCACGGTAAGCCAACCGCATGCTTCCTCCCCGGAGACCATAACTCGGTGCCACAACTCTATTGGGCTTATGTAAACATTGGTTAATTTCCAGCGCACTTGCACTTGAATTTCTGTTTGCATGATTACACATGCAAACAGAAATTCAAAATGCAAATTGTGATGATTCGCCCATTTGCGTATATTTACCTGTATTTAGAGATAAACAAACGTGTGTACAGAACACGGCAAACTAGTAATATAGTTTGTGTACACGAGGGTATCACCTACGTGCGTTCAACTCATTCTCACAGGAAAAGGTCATTGATCATGCAAATTACAGGTAATAGGGACCGGTACACAGGTATAGGAAAGGCAGGCAAACGTGCGGGCAAACAGTCATAATGCGTTCGTTAATTAGTTCGTTCGAAATATAATTCTATTAGCCCGGTGCCGCTCGTGGCACCGGTACCGTTATAGACCCGAAATTACGCGCGGCGGCATTTCGAGAGTCGCAACTCGTTAACGATATTAGCGTTCTCAATTTCGACTTTGGGATGGTGGCACCGATGTTTAGCTAATACGTTGGCATCTCATCAATTTGCGAATGGATGAGCGGGTGCATAGGGGGGGTGTTGGTTTGCTGGAGTGGACTGGTACGTTGTCGGCGGTTAGTTCGAATTCGATTTACACGTATGTGCACTTCAGCGCGGGCCGTCTAATCGAATAATCAGCCCAGTCATCGCAGGACTAGCGTCATCAGCGACAAGGCGCAAGGCCTTATTTAATTCAACTATCTAAGCAATCTCACTTCGACATTGTCGTAAGCGTCCGCTGGAATTCCATTATTTGAGGCGCAGCAGCCAGCAAGTTCGGCGTTGGTGCCTGCGGCACACATGCATGCATTCGCACACGGATTACCCGCCGCCGACGAAGCCGCCGCGCGACGCGCCGCCGGCTGGCGAGACACAAGACGTACTTGTGTCGATCGCGCACACTGCCGGATTCGAGCCGGATTACAAATTACGGTAATGCCAACGCATTTGCACTCGTTGATGAATTTCGCAAACAATGCCCTTTGGAATAGCTTCTCTCTCACGTGGAGAGCTTCTATTGCAAGCGTATATTTTGATAATTACGTCTGCATCAATTAGATTTTGTTGGGAGTCGAATGCCTATGTCTATGGAATTTCATATCAACATTCCTAAGTTTTTGTATGTGTAGAGTGAAAATGAGCAGAGCATGTGTTATGAATGAAACAAAAGGAATACCCTCAAATTGGAAATTTCTTTATTATCGGTTATTAACACTGACAACATAAAACACATAAAAACATCTAACATAAAAATAGTAACAGTAACTTGTACAATCGAACGCAACTCAATTCAATAGAAATAATAACAAAATCAAAATTCAAACATGATACCTGGGCATTCACAATTCTTCTAATTATTGCCATATATTTTTTTTGACGAATTATTTACCTATATATTTAATACAAATTTTCTAGGGTGTGAAGTATTTTTTCTTTGTTTAATATGAAGTGAAATATTTACTAAGCCGGTTCGAAAATATGATAACTAGAGTTAATTTTTGTTTTAGGTTCACGATTATTCGAAATTTCTTATCAAAAAGTAAGTATATCCGATT
>JAODGA020044445.1:0-17351 GCA_027574885.2 Drusilla canaliculata | reverse complement strand
TTTTACTTTCCAATAGGCGACTTAAAATGGAATTTGCGTTAATTTCGATGGTAAATTAATTAATCTAGTGGAAACCCAAAAAAAAGCAACAATTTGAAATTTAAAAAAATAATAATAGATGGCATCCAATGATACATGGAAAATTAAGTTGTTGTTTTAATCAAATATATTATAATATATATAAATATAATATATTATATTTAATATTAATATTATATTATATATAAATATGACAATGTTTTAATATAAATTTGACCCGGGCAAAATGAATAAATGTACTTTATATTCTTGTATTAGTTCCACTACTGATATAACTGCCCGTATTGAAATTATTGTCTTCTACGATCATATATTGGTTAAATGGTTATTAATGTTATTGTAGCCTTATACGATTATAATGTATAATTGTTAGATTTTTATTGTTATGTTTTATAATTGCTTATTTTTAAATGCATCACTAGAATAATATGAAATATGAACATATTTTACGTTACCGAGAAACAATTTCCGCTTTTCCCGGATACTTTAGCAAAGCCAATAAATTGCAGAGTTTTTGTAATTATTTTATTGTTTAATTTCTACTACATCAATGCCACCGCAACTGTCGGTCAATTTATGTTAAATAGGTGTCAATAATTTTGCAAAGCAAATTTTTGTTTTAATTGTTATTAATTATTTTTATATTCTACGCACACCTACTTTGCAATTGCTTATATGCAACTAGTAGAATATGTTGCAATTAGTTTGAATGATTTTTTTAAATAGATTTTTTAGACATATTTATTGAATTTAAAGGTGAATTTTGACAAATCTTTTAAATGTTACATTTGGTCAAATAAACATCACACAAACAAATTATTAACTGTACACTTTTAATTTCAGAATAATGTTTTATTTCTATTTTATGGAAACATGTAAAAATAAGTTATTGTATAACATTTTATAAATGTTATAGTAAAAAATGTATAGGCATATATACTAGGCGTTTATGCGCGGCCCTAATTAGGCACACACATTTCAGGAAAATGTGTGTTTCTTATTTTTAGTGTATTTATAACTGTTCGGAGAATGTAGGTGGAATTTTCTTCGCTCGGTATACGTACGGATTATTCACGTTTCACTCAATCTGCTTTGAATTGCAGCTGATCATATCTTCGAACTTACGAACACATCTTTCTCCGTTGCTTCCTCACGAGTTTGAATTGCACAGGTATCTTTAGATACGTTCTTGCCGCCTCAACGCTGATACCACCCACGCGATTATTAATATTAGTACGCATTTATGTGAATTGCAACTTTCATTTTGTATTAACTTACATACCATTGCAGCATTCAGTTGATCCTTTTTTATTCTAATTTTTAATTTTATATTCAATCATTATTTAAAATAGGTTAAGATTGTATAATAATGACACATGCCTTACTAAAAAGTGTGTGAAGATGAGTATTAAATTTAATATATTTGATATGCTGTTTAAGTTCGAACATAGTCGAATTTTCATGTTCAAAATCTACATTCGCAAGTAAAAAACACAAGTCAAACGATGTATTGTTGGTTGCGCATATTAAATATTTGACGCCATTTTGTTGATTATTGTTGGAGATGAACTTAACCAACAATATATCATCGCGTTTGATTTTCAATTGCAATTATTCAGAATTTAATACACCAAAATATTTAATGTGGAAGATATGTTTCGTAATCAACAGAAGGCTCTTTATTTTTACAAAGTTACATTTAAAAAAGACAGGTTAGCGTCAAATTTGTGATATGTGCAACCAACAATACATATTTTGATTTGTATAATTTGACTATGTTCGGACTTATAAAAACAGCACGGTATTTTCAACACACAAAAGCTTACGATTACACTAACTTTGTTCACCGTGTCTTGTGATACCAAGAACTCTACAAGCGTCATACCACTGTGATATACAGACATTTAATTTCCTCTGAGCGAGGAAGTGATGTTTTAGGAGAGGTCAGCGAAAAAAACTTTGCGTTGTGCTTTGTAGTTACTCGCTCCGTTTGTAACTGCAAACATTCATTCCCCGCACAAATCTTTACGTGGCTCGTTGCTTAAAGTACTATGCATTTGAATTTTTAATGTGAAATTTCATATATGGGATATTTAAACTTAACATGGACTTAACAAAAAATATAATATATGTTATTATAGTTAATTTATAAATGTCTAAACTTAAGATGTGTTGATATTTTTCAATTTGCTCCTTCAAATACTGGTTATTTTAAACCGCAGACTTGTGAACTTGTTAAACTTGTTAATTTCCACTCCGTGTAATTTAGTAGACGTTGCATCGAAGATAACACTGCTTTTCAGACATTTGTTGGCGACACATAGACGTTAAAAATGCGCGTACCGGCGTATATGCATGCAAATGAAGAGACAACATTGCCAACCACCACCGTGGTCAACCACACTTTATGTACATACTTATGATTTTTTAGTTATTTGCGGTGCGGACAAATTCAACGCGAGTATGTCTACGGTTTGCGCAAAGTTTCTCGTCTTTCACACCTCCGTGTTGCGACTGTTGCTTTTTGAAACCTCTGCAAAGCATGAGGTTTGCTCTCGCTATTAGCAACCTACGACTACGGCGGTCAAAGGTATTCTTCCAAGGACCATCTAGTTTAATGTTTAAACAGTGCAGGAAAATAAACATGTGAAGACAATGTAAAATGTTAAGTAAGGTTGAAATAACTTCTTTATAAATAGCGTATAATGTGGTGAGAATAGTGAGAATGAACAGCGAGTTCATCTGTTCTTGATAATTTTGTGATTCGGCTAATCTGTAGTTTTTTTTTAATTTGTTTTAAATTAACTACAGTACAACCTCTTTAATGATAACATGTTTTAATCCGAACCTCCAGTAATCGGAACAGTGATAACTTAGAGCCATAATCCGAACAACGCGTCGTTAATCCAAATATAAAAATAATTGTTGCTTCCTAAATAAAGAAATTATTTGGTTTTACGTTCTGTTGTATTTATAATTAGTTCAAGAAATCCTGTAAATGTATGTATTCTGCTACCTACATGATGAAATCCATTTCATTAGAGACTTAACTGTGTCTGCATTATACTTGTTTTTGTATTTAAAATCAAAATGATTTCCAAAAAGAAACGCATTACTTTATTTATTAAAGAAAACATCAAGATAATTATGAATTAAAGGTAGACACTACTGTGGCTGTTGATTGGTAAGTTAATTTTGTTAGAGAAAAGTTTCTTTTATTGTGAACATTTAGAAATTCATATAATCTTATGAAAATTAATAATTCCTCTTCTTGTTTTGGTAATCCGAATTTTTTGATAATCTAAATCAGCCGTGCATTTATTAGTTCGGATTAAAGAGGTTGTACTGTATTTAAAGATAATTAGCTTTTTCCTGAATTGCATTTAACGAAATAAAGGCGTACATGTTTGGAATCTGTATCTTGGCACATAACTTTCTTGGACAACAGGAAACCTGCAATGTTTTCAGATTTTTCATTTTTTTAAGCAAAATCTTTATAGGCAATAATTGCTCCAGATAACATTATTTTTGTTGTTTCCAAATCGATAGTTACTTCGTAATGTAATTCTGGTGCTGAGTATTGGAATTTTATTTGGGGTAGATAATTCATGTTTGAAGCAAGAAATGAATATTTTGTTAAATTTTTTTTGAAATTAAAATGATTGCAAATGAATAGTTTTATTTTTTGTGAATTGTCTTTCACTTTGGAAATTTAAATTTAAATATATGTGAACTGGGATAATAGACTAGTTATATTTAAATGTTTATGCACTATATAACTTGAAATTAATTACAATTTTTGTCTAAATACATTGATTCACTAGAATTGATGGCACCTACAGATTTTATCATCACTTTTTAATGTCGAAATCGTGTTATCTGTGTCTTCAACTATTTCAAGTAGGTATTGACCTATTTTGTTTTTATATATACGTTTTTGAATTATCAATTTCAATTTAATTTTGTAAAGTTTTAATAGTTCTGAAAACTAGGTGAACATATAAGTGGTATAATTAATGCAATTTTTGTAAATCTTTTATTATCAATAATTGTGGGTAAAGAGTGATCAATTTTACGAATATAAATTGATAAATCAATATAAAGTTTATTGCACAATTGCCAATTGCTGCACAATATTGATATTGCTACGTAGAAGATAAACAATTAGCAACTTAGATAAACAAAGATATACAAAGATACACATTACTGATAAGATTATGCGAGATAGCTTATAACTGAACGATATTAGTCTCCATTTCGTCGCAGCTGGTTGCATTGTGAGACAGGCACAATAATCAATTAACAGTGTTTTGTTTTGGTGTATATACTCATCTAACGTTAAAACTGGATGCGCAATCTAACAGTCATGTAAGTAAAGTCACTCTATTTTGTTGTTTTTATATATTTATTATTTTATTATTGGGCCATATTGCAATCTAAATTGTATTCGTTTATCTTGAAGCTTTTGATTCTTTGGCATTATTTAACCGCGCATGCGTGTTTATTGGGGAAAATGTTACATTCAGAAATGTGGAGAACCAGGGAAGTATGACTAACACAAATTCGGGTTCATGCAATCGTTATTCCGAGGGTCGGGAAAGAAAATCAATAGCCTGACCTTGATATTTACAGCCCGCCTCGAAGCCCGAGAGAGAGTGATCTAATTTTCCAGCATGGCACTACTAGTAGGTTGTAATAGAGATAATGTCAATTTTGGCAAGAGTTTGAACAGAATAAAGGCGTTACCGAGTTTATAGAAAAAGTCATTTATCGTTGGCAGTAAAGTATTGTGCATACATAGAAATATGGAAAGAATGATCAAGCATAACCAAACCCAGAAAAAGTTACGGCGAAAAACCAAGATTAAACATGTGAGTCACGGGCTGATGTTAACAGTTACTTGCAGCACCAGGCGCTCATTTAATGCTTGATAATGCACAGATAAAATACACTAGGCACATATAATATAGTCTTGATTACTACAGTAGTACGTGTTGTGTATGCGTTTTGCACGTATTTTGATAAGACACGAACCAGCACATCATTGCTACATACATGCATTTACACTGTTTTACTCATACTTGGTTTTATTAGTTTCTGGTTATGGTTTCTTTGATAATGTTACTATGAAAAGTAGTCAATGAAAATAAAGTCTTCATAGTTTATGATTTTGTAGTGCAATATGACTAGAAAATTATATTTCTATTAGAGCACGGTTATATATTAACATAACACAAAATATGTGCACATAATATCCGTACCTCGGAGGTATACTGCACTATGTCGACATATTTACATTTTTACATTTTTTAACTCAGCTCATCGAGACCATTCCGGGGGTGTGCTACATCATGTACTAATGACGACACAACTGAAGATGACCGAAAAAATAACATACGCAATTATGGAGCAGAAATGTGTCCGACAAAATTCAACCTGCTCTACTGAAAAGTTGTCTAAATTGACATAGTGCAGTATACCTCCGAGGTACTGATACACATATCATATGTAATATTGTTATTGACATTAGATTGATGTTTAATAATTACCTATGAATTTGCCGTAGTAATATTCGTTTTACGCCTTAAACGTTCTCTTTAGAGCATTTGCCTCGGGGCATTTTTTTCTTATTAAAAAAATTACCTGATTAATATCCAATTTTTATTTTCTAGTAAAATCTGATATTACATTTTTCAATTTTACTTCATTTAACATAGTACACAATGTTTCTTTGCTTTAATATCATTGCTAGAAATTTGTTAGTTGTAGTGTAAACTTTAGGAAGTATAACGTACTTAAAGATTATAATTAGCACAAAATTAAGCATATGATATTGAATATGTAAGATAAACTCAGGCATTGTCATTGCAAACCTTTGTCAAAGAACATTTTAGAGGGTTAATATTAAACAAATTTGTAAGCGTAGTACCATTATAAAAATGTGGAGAAAATGTACCGAGAATTGATATTACATATTACTACTTAAAGGATTAGGGAAATCAGTGATTTTTTTTAACATTAGATAAATGGTATGAACATTTTATACGTTTGCATTCAAAAGTTTAGCATTTTGTCCTTACTTTGCATGGCTCTTTGCATACTAGTTGCAAAATTCATTCATAGTTCAAGAAACACTATTGTAATGAAGTCATATCACAGCCGTTATTTGTATTTTCACTATGATTGTGTAAATATTGTAATCTGACTGGAAAATAATGTTTCCGTTTCAGTACGGTTTTGTACAATGAACTTGAATACGTCACAAAATGCTCTTACATTTATGAAAGTTATTTTATTTCAAGTATCCTTTAATAATGTATTCTCATTAACATCGGGTTGATAAAATACTAAAAATCACCTAATTTTATAAAAATAACATAAAGAATAGCAGCATTTTCAATTTTGAAATATAGCATTTGTCTCAAATCAAATCAAATTATCTATAATTGAGATAGTCATTAGAGTAATAAAAGGTAACAACATTTCAATACCTTTGTTATTTGTATTGCAAGCAAAATGAATGCTCTGGCAAAGCGAATAAGTACTTGTTTTGACAGGTAATTGAAAATATTCTACAAACATGTGAATTCAGAATTGCCTGTATAAGAAATGGACTCATGAAACATGTATTTCATATTCCCGTGTTGGTTCGGTCTTTTGTGATAACTCTGAGGATTGAAATTATTGTCTTCTAAGGCAGTACTTTGATTACATGGTTATTAATTGTAATGTAGGTTTATACGATTATAGTTTAGGTATAATTGTTTGGTTTATCAGTATTGTTTTAAAAATATATGGACATGATTTACATCTGCCCGCATTTCAGTAAACAATTGATTATTTTAAACGTACATATATAACGAAGAACGCGGATATGACAATCTCTCTTCTAAATTTGTGCAGGAAACTATATAATATGCAATAGTTTGTAGGTGTCACTTGTCTTTATCTGACGCGAGAAGTCAAATGTGACAGAGAAGAAAGAGATGCATGTAGAGATTGTGGTGAGTGGAGAAGGTATTTGACGCCGGCTGGTCGCGACACGCTGTCGATGTTACTTCTGCGCGTTTATTATCATTTCCATAGCAGAGTTGCGGCGCCAGATATACTCGAATTAAAACAAAATCAACATGCGGCTTCTCACGAACAGGAGCAACAAATGCAACGAGTAACACTTTGTAATTATACACTTCACCTCTATTTTCTACGCTTTGAGTCGCTATGATATCGTTTGAGATACATATTTGCAATACGGAGACAATTTTGTATTAAGTGGTAAATATGTCCGAGATTATTACTAATAAAGTATATACTTTTCGATACCAATGCTATGCAGCGGATGATTATTACCCACTGCGCATGCTCCAACAACTTGTAATATATTGATTAATTATTTATTTATGCATTTGGTGGCATTTAACTCTGAGTGCACTAATTAATTGCACGAAGGAAATGTGCCTACATTACGCTTAGACATTTGCATAATGGCGCAAAACGTAAAAAAGGCATGATAGCGTGTCGATTGAAAATTACCCAGAACTGCGTACGTGCAACAACCGACTTTAAATGGGCAAGCAAAGGTTCGCTCATTTGTGCTTAAAGAAAATACATGTTTTCTCTGAATCATGGCAGGCTCTCGTAAGTTGATAGACATATTTTCACTTTGTGGTTGGTTTGCCATGACGAAACGAAAGTGTTCTTATTTATTTTAACAATTAGCAGCATAGGTAATAATTAAAATTTATCTGCAGTTTAATCTGAATTCATTTTTATACTATATGAAAATTAGAATATAAATTCGAATAAAATTTAATTAAACTTATTTATTTGTTACAAATGATGAAAGGCACAAGTTTTAATTTAAGAATGTATATGAAGTGAATGGTACTTTAATTTCTTCAAGTTTAAGTGAGTAAAATATACACTTTATTATACATCATTTTTGTGCTATTGGTATTAAGTTTTTTTTTGCGTTCCGAACATGCAAGCATAAATCTATTTCGGTCTTTTTAACTCAACCGAGATGCTAAAACATGTTTATAATTGAAAGATTTACAACATTTTACACTAACACCGATTAAAATAAATGTTTGAAAGTATTACACACGGCCAATTGATTATTACAATACCAATATATTTATTTTAATTTGATATATTTTTTGACAATGGATTATCAATATCTAATAATAAAGGTATAGTGGTAAACAGCGATTTAACTATGCAATTGTGTTTCTAAAGAAAGTGCGCTGAAGTATATTTTAATTTATTACATGATACGCTGATATTCTGAAAGTAGAATTCCGATGGAGTTAATAATAAGAAAGGTATGGTTATTAGTCTTGCATTTGTGCAAGAATTTCGGTAGCAATGGTTTCTTGAGATTTTATAGTTTTTGTTATTAAATTGATGAGTAGAAATTCCATTGAAAATCATGGCGATAACTCTAGCAAATATCAATCATGTTGGTTTGGAAAATAGGGAAATATTGGGTCCACTTTTCAAGTACACGAAATATACTATATCTTTAGAGGGGGCTGACAGTGAATGTTAACAAAACTACTGTATCTTTATGAATATTTTATTCATAAAAATATATAATTTTCTTTATAAATGCTATATCTTTTTTAAAATCTTAAAATGCTTAAAATAGTTTATTTAACTGCATAAAATCTATTTTTCATATAGGCATACAAAATATGTTTTATTATAAATAATATAAATCAACAATAACAAAATAAAAACAAATGTATATTAACAAAATGCAAGAAAACATTTATTACGGAGCAGATGATGTAAGGTCTTCTAAACAACAAGAAGTTGCCTTAACGAGATTTGATTAAAAAGTTAAACTGACATGGGCTGAAATCTCATAAGAGCAATGTGTATAACTTATAAATGAATACATCGTGTTGTTGCACTTAAATATGCATTGCTTGCATATACACATTGTCGACGCATGAGATACGTGTGCTCTTCTCAGCCTGCTGCAAGCTGCGACTAGTCGCTGCTGGCGACATGCTGCCATAAAATTATTGAAAACCGGATGTCTCATATTACAAAACGTTACGAGAACGCTGTGTAACCAGCATCGCTGCAACAAACTTTAATTTCATTTGTGCTACTTGAAAATTACAATCGCACCACATGCAAGTGCACTGCTGCCCTAACGCATTATAATTAAAAGCACAATCTATTTTAGGCAATTCAATTATACCATTCAGCATTTTGCTCCTTGTCTTGTTTTGGATCTAGAATGAATGAATTCCATAATGTAATGTAATTACATTACATATATAAGCAGGGCTAATCATACACTTTGCAACTACCTTGATTACGAATGTGTAATTATATGTTGTGTAGTTTTACTCCTCCGGGTGTCATTCTTCTGCCTTTGGGGGCGTATAATATACGTGGAGGTTGTAATCGGGATGCTGGGTGAATGTATTCAAATTTCATTCAAATGAATATATTAATGAAGTACCCCATGTCTAAGTTTCATATATTCATATTTCTTGTTTTCGAGTATTTCTGTTGGAGATATCCATTGTTTCTATTTTCTGTTATATAACAATTGACAATACCACAAGTACAAGAAAGTTGGTGTTAGATATCGTAATTTATGTAGGTACCACTCAAGTACACACGTATAAACACATCCCATCAGTATACAGCTGTTCACTGGCCTTTGTCCACGCGTAGATCACACAAAGCGACTTAGTGGGTTTCAAGGGACACACCCTTGATGAAACGGAAATAGCATTTACCAGTTATACCTATTTGAGGTTCGTCATAATGAGATACAGTATCGTTCCTTAGGATACACTCTTGTTATCGCCTAAATGTACGCTTGTACGATATTATTTTTACATAACTGAACCGTCCTGTGTAGCGGAAAACATTTCAGTTCTATTTTGATACCTCTATTGATAATTTTTTTTTGGTGTTATAGTTTTAAATAATATTAAATATATTTACCTTTCCAATATATCAAGAAAATTGATACTAATAATTTCCCAAAACCTCTCTTTTATGGAATTCGTAATTTAGTAGTAACAAATATTGAAAACTTTTCTGTAGAAAATAATATGATTTTGAAGAAGTACAAAAGTAAAAATAAAACCAATTTACTTGATTTTAAGAAATTGTGACGTCATGAAAGAAAATTTGATTTTTTATAAATTATTCAACCCACTACAAAAACACCTGTGTTGTCATGCGATTAATTATGGCATAATATTTATTGCAAAATGTTTGTTTTGAAAATATATCATAGGCCAAAAGGAATATGAACTACGGTATTTTTTTCTACTTATTTTCATTTTTTTGTACTGGATTGGTAAAATTAATAATAATAATAATAAACATTATACTGTAAAATAAAATAATTAATATTGCATGATTCAGCAAGAATGCAAAAAAAAATTAAGAACAACCTCTTTATGCCATTAATTGTATTGAAAAACATTTTTTTTGTTATATGCTTAAGTTTAGAGTATCATTAACTTAACATAATTTATATTCTCTATTCTGTTATTTATCTGTCGTATATGTTTGGTCATTTTTCAATATATTCATGTTGCCAGTTCAAAGCGGGACGAGAGACACGTGTCCCTTTGTATTCTATTGTTGTATTTACATTTATATCCCTTATATTTTCAACGCCATATATGGCTTCTTCAAAATGTATTGTGAATGTTTTACATACCGTATTACACATATTCTTCTTATATATTATGAATGTATTGAAAACTCGCCTGATTTATTGTGCATTATATAGTTGCTTGCATTTCAGTGAAATTTCCATGTGGCGTTTTCCCGTCGCGAAATGAACAGGACACATAGACATAAATACATGGACAGGTTTCATTATTATGGATTTATATCTTGTCGTTTAATTTTGGCTTCTATTTTATTGTCTATTAACCATATGAATGAATGGAGGAGACGTTAGTTTCAAGTATGATTGGTTGCCTACGTTAGTCGTAAATTTTTATCGTTTATTATTTTAATTTTGTAGTTCTGCTTTCATTTATTCTGTGTTCTGTTTATTTTATGCTAGTATCTTATATTACTAGTAGTGGCAGCTTTTTATTAGTCATTATAACAGTCCCTACATTCTATATCTCATTTCAACAACCATAACATAACATATTAGAACATATTTGAACAGAATACTATCTCATAGCAATAAACTAACAAACATTGGCGAGCAAAATGTACGGTGCATATCTTTCTATTCATGGTGAATATCACCAAAGCGAACAATATTTGGTATATTTGTAAAGATTACAAAATGTTTACATGGGTGAACAAATATATTTTGTAAAATAATTGTCTTATATTATTGTTTTGCAATTTTCAATTTTAATTGGAATAAATTAATGGATTACAATAAGTATTTTTTGTTTTATTTTTACTAAATTGTACATATAAAGACGCCATGGGATTTAATAGTTGTAATGAGCTTTTTTCATTATCTCCAGAGTATCGCGAATATTAACTTTAATTGCGTTTAATTTAAAAACTAATGAAACAAAGCTATATTTATTTGTTCAAGAATATAGTACCGAAGTAATAATTTCATATGTTAAAATGTTTACTTTTTTCTATTTGCGTTATATTATTTATACACCAGAAGTTGTTTTTATATTTCAAATGATTTTATCTTAAGAAAACAAAGACCCTTTGTTAATGTTTAAATTGTAAAATTCTAATAACACTAGATATAACATAATGTTATTAGAATTGTACACTAATAAATGGTTTGAATATCCAGTGAATTTTCCGCAAAAGAATTTTATCGACTTTTTTAATGTATTTTGGTGCAAACAAATAGTACAAATACTACACTTACATGTTTTTGAAATTAATGTTTGGAATTATATTTCCTATGAAATCAATCTTTCCATACAACTTTGGCCATGTCACCCACCATTTCAGATTTTCTTGAAATTTTGCTAGTGTAAACTGTGTACTGAGAAAATATCCTAGAAATTGCAGCTTCCTAGCTCTGATAGTTTTCGAGTTATGGCTAGGCAAAGTTTGGTTGAAAATTGCTACCGCAGAGTCGCGAATGCCAATTTAGCGCACTGCTTGTTTTTAAAATATTTTATTATGGTTTATTTATCCGGTATATTTATCTTACAAGATCTATTGTTCTACCCTGTCGGGTTCTTAATCTCATGGAACATGTTATGTAGAACAAGTCCCGTGAAGAAAGTGAACCCATATATTTCAGACCTGAGCTGGGAATCGAACCCGGGATCTCTCGCACTGTAGTCATTGAACGTACCATTGTGCCACCGAGGTGGTCAGAGATAATCAGAGCGCAAATCTGACAGCATTTTTGGATTCGGCAGGTTTCTTTACATATGGATAATGGAGTAATTTTCAACTTTCTACAGTTCTTAGTTATTTCATAATAAAATATTTTAAAAGGCAAGCAGTGCGCTAAATTGGCATTCGCAACTCTGCAGTAACAATTTTTATCCAAACTTTGTCTAGCCATAACTCGAAAACGATAAGAGCTAGGAAGCTGCAATTTTTAGGATTATACTTTCTTAGTACACAGTTAACACTAGCGAAATTTCAAAATAATCTAAAATGGTGGGTGACATTTTGTTATTTTTCTGGATGAATTGATATGGAATGATACAATATTGATTAAATGAATTTTTTTGCAGCGTACATTATTTCACTACAACGGACGAAAAATGTGTTTTTATTTACATCAAACATAATTATACAATCGCAATTATATAATCTGGTTGCTTAAAATGTCTCCGTACTTTAATTAATTAATTAATTAACTTTTTTGCTGTTATAAAATAGACTAATAGTTTATATTGACGTAAACAAACAACTATTTAAATGTGAGGGAACTAATTAATAACCAGTTTGTATGTTAATTGGTGTATGTTTATTCTATTTTTTCTATTTCGTTATATTTTATGCAAGTATAATATCTAATATAGTTTATTATAAGAGATTTTTTTGTAATACTTATTTCCTATTTTATCATATTATAAACAATGAAATTTAGTATAAATTGTTTGTACTATTTTTTAACATTAATGAATGATCTCATTTATCGATGATCTTTATGATTACCTTTGTTTCAAACAATGTCTTGTTGTCGCACCTTGCAGGATATTATATTGATTAAAACGTATTTATATGAGCACTTCATTGTGCATTGTGCAACAAAAACGTCTTCCGCATACATGTTTTAATGCACAATATTTAGAATTGTGTACATCGAGGAACTTATATGGTATTTATTTATGGTAAGTAACCCTTGGGTAAGACTTTGCAGGTTTTATTGTTCTTACCAACAAAGCCCCATAAAGCCAAATTGTTTTGTTGTTGGTATAAGTTATCAACAATGACTAATTCTATTATTGTTCTAATGTTCAATAATCAAGTGGCAAAATAACACAATATTACTGCAAAGCAATGCATTCATTTTAACAAGCTTCAAGATCGGCGGCAAGTATCATACAAAAAGCATATACTTGTTTCATTCTGTGCATTTATTACACTCATGGTATGGAATTATTGCGCAATTTGTAATTCATTTGGACAAGTAAACTTGAACGCGCCATTTTAACATGGAACATGTGGTTATGTAATTAATGACCGTCTTTATGCGGCACGTTTTGATTTCAATCTTGATCTTAATATGTTTTTTAATCTGTTTGCATTTTATCTGTTTTTAAACCTCATTTTCAACATAGAAATATATTTAGTATTTTGTCACTTACACTTCATATGAAATATATTATACGTACCAATTAAAGCAAAGTTGGGTGGTCCTACAAGCTATTAAGATAATCCCGATAATATAACATAAAATAAGAATTCAATAAATGTAAGTGCAACCAATTTTATCTTAAAGCTTAAAACTGAACTGAAACTTGAGGTTAAGGTAATGTTAACGATTCTTATGTCGGTTACCTACTTACTAACTGGTTGTTGGTACATACGAGCAAATTGTATTGGTTTAAGTATTACATAAACATCTTTAAACCAGACAAATTTTATAGATGCCAAAGGGAAAGGGCACAATAGCATTTGCAAAAGTTGAAATTTGCTTGAGGTACTTACAGTGGGTATTCCGTTCCAACACTATCATTGTTATTTCATTTATTCTTTAACTGATAATCTATTTTTAATTGAATTTAATAGGAATGTGTTCAATTTCTTCTTCTTCTTCTTTTCGAAATGTGTTCAATTTGTTCTGAAGTCTCTAAAAATGGCATTAAAAATATTTCGTTGTCTGAATGACATCTTTCTTAAATTTGACATAATATAGACTTGCTTTATTTTTGCCAATGTTGTTGTTATTAAGGTTTTGTATGGGAATATGAAAAAAGATCCATTCAATGGCTCTACAGCCCTATTTGGGCCTTGGCTTCCCTTAACTTGTTCTTCCATTCAGTCCGATCTGCTACTAGTTACCTCCAACTTTACAATTTAGCACTGTTTTGGCATCTACTTCGACAGCATCCTTCCAGCGTTTTCTTGGTCTTCCAAAAGGTATTTTGCAATTGTATCAAGATGTTGAATAGCTCTTAGTTTTGCCGTATTCTGTATTCATTGTTTACTTTGATTGGATGAATTTGTCTTGGGATCTTACGATCGGATGTGTCGATTTTGACTTCGTTCTTTTGTGTCCAGGTTTTCTTTTGTTAGATGAGGATTGGGCTAATAATGAATTTATATATTTTAAGTTTTGTATTGCGGGAAAAACTAGTTTATTATAATTGTTTTCTAAGAGAGACCTTTATAACTAAGTCTCTCGTATCCAATTTGTACGTTACTCGATCAACCGATCACTTATATTCAAGTGGTTCATTCTCAATTCCTTTGTAGTTATTTGTTATTGATCTAGTAGAGGTTCTAGTCTGGACAGCCACACCGAACGCAGTGGAGACTGCGAATGGACGCGCCTTGAGAGCTTATGACATGCGCAGATCGCATTCGCGCAATGTGTTTTGTATGCTCGTGGTGTTCGTGCTCAGCACTGTTAGGTGAGTGGTGGTGCTCCGTACGTCAAGTCCCCCGGAGTCCGGATGACTCAGCCGCTCAGCAATTTCACGTATGCTTACGCATCGCAGGCTGGCTAGCTACCAGTCTAGCAACCGACCAGTCTTCGCAGTCAGAGTGCTTATTTCGTGCACCACGCGCGCTTAGTTTTGCGTGATATCATCACGCAGACGGGCGTTACTCGCGTTTCTGGTGGCCCACGAGCCCACACGCGTCTGTAGATAACTGGAAACCATTGATAAGGAGGTCTGCGATTGACTTATAATTGTGTGACGCGATTTTAACTTGTTTGCTACAATTTTAGCCAGTTGAACACAAGTTTGCTGTAAACAAAATGCGCAAAAGTGAACATGCGGAGTTTCGAAGTTCATATTAGTGTCAATTCTAAGTTGTAATACAACAAATCGGATTAATTCGTAAACAATCAGCGGCCAACAACTTATGTAAGGTAATATATTCAAATAATTTTGCATATATACTATAGATATATGTATGTCTAAAATCAGTTGACTACAGCATATTATCCGGAACATAACTGTTGTTATATAAAATAATTAATTAATAATAAACAAACTCATACATATTAAACGATACAAAATGAAATTATATATTCTAAATAGTTTGTTAAATGTTGCCTTAAATACATAATTTTTATCCATAGCTTTTCAAAGTAATGCACTAAATTACTTTACTTAGATAGTACTTACATAGAAGTAATGTGAATTTTATTCTTACAATGTTTGTTTGCTAAGGTTTAATTATTGTAATGGAATTTATATTGTATTCATGTGTAAGCTCACGTAGCATTTATCACGTGCATCATCCATTGAAAATGCAATTGTTCTAAAGATAACAATCAATTAATTCTTTTGTTCCTTTATACTTAAGTCTCGTTTAGAACAGAAGTTAACACGACCGCGACTACTTGGAGACAGTCGGAGGATGACACATTCGTCACATCATGACTGAAGTCTTTCACCACATGCATACTTGATAGTATGATTTTACGTCGAATTGTGTGTATGTGATATGCATTTCCTATTTGGGAGCCATGAAGAATTAATTTGAGAATGGCACTTATTGTTTATAAGTCTTATAATTTATTCGTGTATTGTTTATAAGTTTTAAAGGGTTGTCTATTTCATTGGGCAAGGATTTCTACTGTTAGATTGCAATAAACTCTGTTACAAATCCTAGACTAGGAGGAAAATTACGTTATGATGGTGACACGCAAAGGATAACACTCTTCAACGCTTGACTTGTTCTTGAATGAAACTAATCGTGGCTGTAATAGCAATACTACACGAATGTTTAAATCATCATACACATATACATTGCAAGAATAGGTGAAGGTTGAATTTGAAAATATCAATAAAATTACACAAGCCAATATTTGAGCAAATACATTTGTCAAACTTCTCTTATGCCGTACTTCTGCGCGTATTTTAGGAGTTTTAGTAAAGTGGATACTTATTATACCTAATAATTCCATGAATGAATGATTTATTGCACATAATGTGAGTTGAGTTAAATGCATAAATTTGGTGGCTGTCCTAGTTAGAGTCAGCAGAAATATCCACATTTCTACGATTTTACTTCATTCATGGCGATTGCTTAATGCGCTTCATAATGTTCTGCTGCTGGGTACTGTAATGATGATGTAATTGTGAAACGCGTGTCGGCGAGTTCTTCTCGTATGCGTTTCCATAGAATTTGTGTAAAACACACTATGCATTTGTATAATTATCATTTAAATTATAGTATAATTTGATATATTATTTGTTCAAAGATATGCATGAGGAAGAAATTCTTCAACCATACAATATTTAAATAAGTTATAAAAGATATTTTAAAATAATATTATTAATTAGTACCATAATAGGTACTTAGTAAATAGATTAATTTTATAATGAAATATATTGTGCATCATGTGTTATTAATATTTTGAGATAAGTGAATTTAGTATTAAAGAAACTTAATGCGCTGTTGTTATAGCTTTTCTTACCTAGGAATTCAATACTAAAATCACAAACCACTAGAAAAAGTAGACTCTAAACACTGAGACTCTAATGTATTAAAACAATAAATTTTTTTTATATAATATGTTATTATTAGACTTGACGCCAAGTAATATTTCGACGAGAAGTAACAAGAATTCAACTTTTTTATATCATGTTTAAAGTTTAGAAGATTTGTTTTATTTCATTATGAAAATTTATTAGTATTTTAGGTAAAATTAAAGTTAAATACAACCTTGTATTAAG